>MU157978.1:0-34943 GCA_015657495.1 Crepidotus variabilis
GCGGTCCCAGCCGAGCGGCTTGGGGCAGTCTCCTCTGATGGCGCGGGTTTGGCGCAGGCACGTGACCCCAAGACTGCCTTTCCCCCGAGAGAAGCAAAGATCGGTCCCAAACTCAATTCTATGACAGATGAAGCATAGGAGACATGGCAAGAGAAAAAATCCGTGTGAAGCACGGGGTAGCATGCTAGTAGATGCTAATAGCAACTTGATGATGTGGAGCCAAGTCTCAGCATTTATTGGAAAAATAAGGTTCGGACAACGAGAGAATCATATTGGTCTGTTCGACCTCGATGAACTCTGAGGCAAACGAATGCCTCCCAGTATAACTTCTAGACTAATTAGAAACTGTACGCAACAATGAAAGAAGCGTATTCTACAATGTTTTGCCTGCAGAGCTTGTTCACGAGTCGAACCAGACCAAAGGAACAGTATTGAATATTGGACTGGCGAGAATTAGATACAACATTTAGTTTCAGCTGAAGGAACGCGACGAGAATACACATGAATGTTAACTGAAAGAAAAAGTTCAGAGCTTCGCTGCTTGATCGGCGACGAGGATTTGCTGCGGCAGCAAAAATTACATAGGTCCCATACCAGGGAGAGCCGGTAGCCCTATAGAAACATGAGTCGTTCGTTGAAACTCTTGCTAAGGGCGCACAAAACAAGACTTACAGCCATCGATATTCTCGTTGACCATACGACTAACACCGCAGGCATTCATCGCCTGTACAGACTGCGACTTGAGTGGGTTTCCGTTCTCGCAACCTTGGAACATGCAACTGGAGTCCATGGCGCGTTGGAGTGCGTCGCCTTTCCAGCCGAAGACGTAGTCCGCATGAGTACCGTAACCGAGTTTGTCACCGTAACTCAGAACGAATGGGTTTGCGCCGCCTGAAGGCCACATGCTATTGAACTGAGCGGTGTCCCACAAGGTCTCATAGGCTACTTGTGGCATGCGGACGGGATGAGAAGCTGGGCAAGCACTGGCAGCGTTGAAGCCGAAGTCAGAGGCTGTGTCGTACATATGAGATTTGTGGTCTGGGGGGTCGAGGTCCTTGCCGTTCCAGCATCTAAATGTAATCCATTTAATAATGACGCTGGATGAAAGCGAGAAAATAGGACCACTGACGCAGGGAAGTGATGGACGGTCATTATGCCACCTTTGCACTGGCTCGTCGGGAAGTTATCGAGCTCGGGGAACCTTGTACTTTTGTCCGACAAGCAGACAAACTTGAGCCCGTTTGCTTGCTTGGTCGATCCCGCTGGTGAGCCAATAATCATGCGGAAGCCCTACAAAAATCAGTGGTTATGCGAAGTTGATGACACTATTTGCTTACTGGTTTAAAAGAGCTAACTTTTACCCCGCCATTGGAGGTCAAATCGTTTTGAGTGTAGTAAACCGTCATTCCACCATTGATGCCGTTGGGAAGCGCTGTGTTTTGCATGATCGGTACGCGCTTGTAAGAACCATTTGGGTGTTTAAAGAACATGACGGCCGTCCAGTAGTTTGAGAAATCCTCAGTAAACGTGCATGTCGTACACGTACCCTGGTTGCCAATGTCACCAGTCATGTTGGGGTTGAAGGCATTTCCACCGACAATCTGGTGGAGATGCGAGGTAGGATTCTTGTTAGGCTCGACAAGCGGGTCGAGGCGCTGGATAGTCAAAGTTGAGCATCCAAATCGCAGAGCCGCCTGAGAAGGCACAGCGAAGGCAAGAGCAAGAGCGATCCACTTCATCTGTGCAAAGATTAAGGTGTTGAGACAGTCAGTGTGTTTTAACTCGATCATATATAAGCTACTTCTTACCTATATTTCTCCAGGGAACCAAGATCGCTTGAAGCTCGGTTGTGTCGGGTGAAAATGTAGGCAGTAATTCCGATTGAGCCAGCTGAGACAAAGGGCGAAACTAAGCTGCAGAGCCAACAGATGAGCGCCAAGTCTACTCCGTCGGAACACAAGCCGGCGTAAGTGATGCTTCTTCCTCAACGCAACGCTTCAAGATTTATCCGCATCGTCTGTGTCCACAGTGTCCATTGTTGTACCTTTATCTCGTTCTAATCTTTGAATTTTTCCATCGCGTGTGTGGGTGGAAAATTCATTTAAGAACATTCCGGGAAAGCATGACTTCCCAAGTCAAAAACTTCGAGAACTCAAACTCGTTTCTCAACCAAAAGTTGTCGAAGGGAGATCAGTTTCGAAATTGGAGAAGGCTGAGCATGTCAAGTCCTGAGTATAAAGAATTTCTCGCGTTCCGTGACGCTAGGTGGCAATCGGTCGAAAGAAGGCAAACCTGGAGATGAGGATTGTGCCCTGTTGTCGGGCTCTGTTGTGGTGAAGTTACAGAGATGCGTACGGAGTTTAATCTCGCCCTGTGCCAGTGGTCTAGCACAATATGAGCTCTGGATGTTCGGTCCAGAGTAACACAGGAAGCTGATAGAGGACTCGATAGACGGGTGAGAACCATAGAAGTGGTTGGCGCACGAAGAACAGACGCGTCCTGGACCACGTGAACAATGACTCGGATGACCGAAAGTGGAGAGAATTTTCGTGTTATGGGAAGAATCAAAGTTTTAGAGAAAGAAGAGAAGTTTCATGAGGCACATGGAATAAGGTTAGAAGCTTGAGGGAGATGACGCATAGAGGCCAAGAGCAATAAGAGAACGCGAAGTCTGGTCTTTTATTGATCTTAGGCGGTTATTGGATAGCGGACTCCGATATGCAAGCTACGGGCTTCACTAGACGAGATATTCCATACAATTTATCTAAGGAGCAATATCGTGGCACTGAGGATAAAATGCAAAATTAAATTCCAATTGATTGCGCTTGGAAGATACAGGTAATCGACAACTGGTAGGAAAATGTTGGCTTCGCGGCTTGCGTCATATCGATCGGGAATTTGTTACGAGAACAAAGGTTACATGGGTCCCATACCAGGTAGTGAAGGAAGCCCTACACCAACACGAGCTGTTAGTTCAAAATAATGACAAAGCATGAATCAAAGACTCACATCCATCAATGTTCTCGTTGACCATACGACTAACGCTACAAGAATTCATCGCCTGTACTCCCTGCGACTTGAGTGGGTTTCCATTCTCGCAACCTTGGAACATGCAACTGGAGTCCATGGCGCGCTGGAGTGCGTCGCCTTTCCATCCAAAGACGTAATCGGCGTGAGTACCGTAACCGAGTTTGTCACCGAAACTCAGAACGAATGGGTTTGCGCCGCCTGAAGGCCACATGCTATTGAACTGAGCGGTGTCCCACAAGGTCTCATAGGCTACTTGTGGCATGCGGACGGGATGAGAAGCTGGGCAAGCACTGGCAGCGTTGAAGCCGAAGTCAGAGGCTGTGTCGTACATATGAGATTTGTGGTCTGGGGGGTCGAGATCTTTGCCGTTCCAGCATCTGTATGTAAAAAAAATTAGTGACACCCTAAACGAAGGTAAGAAAACGGGACCACTGACGCAGGGAAGTGATGGACAGTCATTATGCCACCTTTGCACGGGCTCGTCGGGAAGTTATCGAGCTCAGGGAACCTTGTACTTTTGTCCGATAAGCAAACAAACTTGAGCCCGTTTGCCTGCTTCGTTGACCCTGCTGGAGAGCCAATAATCATGCGGAAGCCCTATAAAGATTAATTATATGTAACGTTGGGTGATGAAATCTACTGACTGGCTTGAAAGATGTAACTTTCACCCCACCATTGGAGGTCAAATCGTTTTGAGTGTAATAAACCGTCATTCCACCATTGATGCCATCGGGCAGCGCTGTGTTTTGCATGATAGGCACGCGCTTATAAGAGCCGTTAGGGTGTTTGAAGAACATGACAGCCGTCCAGTAGTTTGAGAAGTCTTCAGTGAAAGTGCATGTTGTACAGGTACCCTTGCTGCCAATATCGCCAGTCATGTTGGGGTTGAAGGCATTTCCACCAACGATTTGATGGAGATGGGATGTAGGGTTTTTGCCAGGTTCGACAAGTGGGTCGAGGCGCTGGATAGTGAGAGTCGAACAACCAAATCGTAGAGCGGCCTGGGAGGGCACGGCGAGCGCAAGAGCAAGAGTAATCCACTTCATCATCGCAGAATAGAGGTGTTGAAGGTCTAGTAGTGCCACCCTGCCAAGCGTTTATAAGAAATCCTCGTATCCAAATTTCCCAGATAGAACCGCTGTCGCACAAAACTCGGCCTTGGTGACGACATCCTGCTGCGTTGTTTCTGGTAGGTATCGAAGCAAAAATCCGAGAGAGCGAATTAAGACAAAAGACGAAACTGAGCTCTGGCGCTAGTACTCTAAGTTGAGTCTATCGGAATAGGATCGGTGTAAGTGGTTCTTCTTCTCTATGCTTCCAAATTTTATCCGCGTGGTTTGCACCCCTTTCGTCGTGTTCTTCAGCATGGCTATGATTCGATTAGACCTCGTGAATGGCAAAAGAAGTAGTCGATGAATCGACGATGTGACAGTTGCGGTCAAGTTAGTTCATCACGTCAATCAGGGACGCGGTTGTTTAAAACGATGCGGAACCTTTGGCACGTGGATAATTGTATGAGCGACGCGAATTCCCGACTGTGTTTTGAGCATAAGATTCGATATTGAAAGTTCTCTGATTTTCTGTTGATCAGGCAAATTTAAACGATAAAGAGAACTTCTGGTCGCAAAGTTTTTTGCCGGGGGCCGCATACAAACTCACCGTTTGAGCAGAGGGCCGTGAAACGAGTCATCAACAACTTGAAACAATGATACATATGGCATGACTTAGACGCAAGACTGGACACGTTATAAAATTCCAAAAAAATGGCAAGTAGAAAGTTGCAGGTGATACCTAATTGAAAGAGGAAAATGGAAAGTAGACTCCTGCGAATGCCGGAATCTCGTAGGTGCTATAATAGTCAGAATTACATTGGTCCCATGCCGGGAAGTGAAGGCAGCCCTATCATAAAAAGCACATGAGTTCAAGAGATCTGTAGTAGACGTCTTGAATAAAGAGAGACTTACATCCATCGATGTTCTCATTGACCATACGGCTGACACTGCATGCATTCATCGCCTGTACCGACTGCGACTTGAGAGGGTTCCCATTCTCACAACCTTGGAACATGCAACCAGAGTCCATAGCTCGTTGTAGAGAATCGCCTTTCCAACCGAAAACGTAGTCGGCGTGAGTTCCGTAACCTTGTTTGTCACCGTAGCTCAAAACGAATGGGTTTGCTCCTCCTTGCGGCCACATGCCGTTGAACTGAGCGGTATCCCACAACGTTTCATAAGCGACTTGTGGCACACGGACGGGATGTGAGGATGGGCAAGGACCAGAGTTTTGGAAGGCGTCCTTAACCGTGTTGTACATATGAGATTTATGATCAGGAGTGTCGAGGTTTTTGCCATCCCAACATCTAATCGTTTACCAGTCAATAATTGACAAAACTTGAAAGATAAAGCCACTCACGCAGGGAAGTGGTGAACTGTCATAATGCCACCTCTGCACGCGCTCGTCGGGAAGTTATCGAGCTCGGGGAACCTTGTGTTTTTGTCCTGTAAGCAGACGAACTTGAGGCCCACCGCTTGCTTAGTACTGGCCGTAGGGGATCCGATGATCATACGGAAGCCCTAGTATGGTCAGTGGTCTGTAGCATCAAGAAGAAAGCCACTTGCTGGCTTGAAAGCTGTCATTTTCACGTTGCCATTGGAGTTGAAATCTTGCTGAGTGTAATAAATCGTCATTCCACCGTTAATACCAGCGGGTAGCGCTGCGTTCTCCATTATTGGTACGCGCTTATAAGATCCATTAGGATGTTTAAAGAACATGACGGCGGTCCAGTAGTTTGAGAAATCCTCAGTGAAAATGCAAGTCGTACAAGTACCCTGTGCGCCGATGTCGCCGGTCATGTTGGGATTGAAGACGTTTCCACCAACGATTTGATGGAGATGAGATGTGGGCGCCTTTCCAGGTTCGACGAGTGGGTCGAGGCGCTGGAGAGTCAGGCTCGAACAACCGAATCGTAGGGCAGCATGCACACAGGGCACAGCTAGCGCAAGTGCAACAGAAATCCACTTCATCCTTGCAGGTTGAAGACTTCGAAATCAAAGCATTCCATTTTCACTTGATCATTTATAAAGCTCAACCAGTCCAGTATTTCAACAGCATAACGTTCGCCTGAAGCTCGGTCCTTGAAAAGGAAGCAAGATACACTGCGTCGAGTCGAATTTTGAATGTTAGTCCGATTGAAGAAGACAAAAGCTAAGAGTACACAGATTTTTCGTCGCGTAACCCAGGTCGAACACAGTGAGACGTGGCTTGGCGTGGATGGCTCTTTTGTTCTAGCGCTTCAACTGTGAAGAGTAACTTGATAAGGGCTTGATTCGGTTCCTTCTCGTGAATAATCGTTTTCTGTTGCAATTGAGTTCAAAGGCAAACTGTGCCATTATTGAATCGTTATTTAAAATAAAAAAATGCTTTGAGTTGAGGATGCTCCATAAAATTTATTAGAAAAAATCAATAGCATAAGCGGAAGCTATTCACCTTTCAGAGACAGTCGAAAAAAACTTCGCCCATGAAAAATGGACCAAGACTGATGCTTTGGAAAGTGTAGCCACAAAAATAGCGATCTCAGCCACCATGCGTAACCTTCGACTTGATAAAAAGTCCATGATAGAAAGTCAGATAGCGAGGCCAACTTGTCCTGTTGGAGAAATGCCTCAGCGCTTCTTCGCCGAGGTTTGCTTACTGCTTCTTTGGGCTTCGCGAGGTAATAGACCTCATGATTGACCTCAGATTTTACCGATCGAATGTCGACGAGCCCATTTTCAAATTCCGAGGATTAAGGACAGCCCGACTAAACGTTTAGCCACCAACTTCCTTGGAGCGAGATACTCCTTTCGCGTATGACGGCAGGACAATTGAAGCAACTCCGAAAAGATTTCTAATGTTCCAAGGCCAGATATCTGTAAATAATATACAATTCAATTAGAGAAAGGTTGTCTGTTTACCGGTGGATCAGTGGACAGTCAGGAAACGAGTTATTTAATGAATCCATACCAGTTCGAGAAAAGCCTGGGCCGTTGCATGAGTTTCGTATGTGAGGAAGCTCAGATTTGTGGCAACCCAAATGTTAAGTTTCGCACAGTGGCCAAGAGGTAAGTAATACACGAACGGGAGTAGAATCTCGGATGAGACATGTAGAAAAGTCGGAAGTGTAATTTCAACTCAGTGCCAACGATTCGTCGTTCAATTGCACCCTGCAAAGCATGATATTCATGTGACCAAAAATAGCCCCTATCTTTAGACGCTTCCCTTTGATCCCTTTGTTATGCACTTTGGCGAGTGCCGTGTGGCCAGGCTATGTCACTGTATGTCTTTTTGATGGCATTTCAAGGAAGATTGGCTAGAGAGTCGTTCGACCAATTATGTTCGTGATTGTTATTCTTTGAGGTTCAAGAATGATTGAAACATTGACAAGACAGTAAAGCAGCAAACTGGAAGACATGAATTTGTGTAGAAGTCTCTAGTCGCAATAAAATGTCTCGTCTCATAGAAGGCACCCACCTTGTGAGCTGACATGGAACTCAATTGGGTCACTCCTCTCAATTACATTGGCAGAACTTATTCAACTATTGCATATTCTCGACTTCATTGCTAACAACAATATAAACGAAAATCATTGACATGGAAGTTGAGCATGAATGAACACAACAACAAAAAGCTAATGATTGAGATAGAAGACGAATTTGACCATCGTTGGCGGCGATAACGTAGGAGGTGCAGCAGTCGTTAGCATTGGATACACCCAGTGGCGAACAATCAAATTATTTGACAAATAGGTTCTCGGCGGTGGAATTTGTTTAGGATTGGTAGAACGAACGTTAGAAACGTGGCTGTAGTAATCTACGTCTGACCAACCCACAAACGGGTAGCAGGATCGGAGAGTTGCGGCTGCCACAAAGGTAGTGGCAACTCGCAAGCCACGCACAGTAACCACAAGGAATCAAGTCATTTTAAGTTGCGGAGGTGGATAGAATCAGTTGTATCTAAAACTCGCCATCGAGAAGGTAAAAAGCGTAATATTCTCGGTGTTGCGTCTTTGGGGTGGTTGGATGGGGGAAAAGGCGAGAAGAATTTGTCTGCCCAATAATTTTAGATTTCGGCATGAATTTAGCTGTCAAGCTAGTCTCGGCACAGTCAGCCTGAGCGTGATCTCACTCAACTTCGCTCGCCCTGCATCCTTTCCCTCCCATTCGCTTCAGGATGGATCCGCACTCGATCGCACATCGCATGGCGAGCCAGAATCTGGATTTAGCTGCTGTGCAACAAGAAATTGAGCTCATCGTAGCTGAAAAAGATTTGATTGAGAAAAACCTCCAAGATGCCGTTGAAAGGTGCGCAATTCAGACCGTCACGATTTAATGAAATTTGGCCCATTTACGGCTCCTAAGTCCCATGATCCCAATCTACTGACGGGCTTGACTAGGTTCCAGCAGGTTAGAGCCATGGCAGAAATACTCGAAAAACGTGTTGAGGACACCGCTCGAGTGGTAGCTGAGCAGACGATATTATACAAAGTAAGCTTGGAGGACTGGCTTGCAATTTTAACACATGCCAGTCTGCTCACTGACTGGGATCTAGTCATTGCTTGCGAGAATAAAAGAAGCGGAAATCAAGTCGGATGAAGTACAACTCAAACTGGAATATTTTGAAACTCAAACAACGAAAAAATATCAGGAACGTATCCAACAACTGGAAAATGAGTGTGATGGCTTACGACAGATCAATGCAGTAAGTAATTAACGGTATTTAAGTTAAGATACGTTGCTTACTACTAGTCTTGGTGATGTTGTTGGTTTTTCTAGTCATCAGAGACCAAAGCCACGATGCTGGAAGCCTGCGTTAAGGCGCTGAAAACGGAGCTGGACTAAGTGAATGCAGCTCCAATGTTGACCTGAAAGTCAGTAAAACAAAACAAAATTTGAGCCTACAAAGATCAAAGATATACTAAGGAGATCTCATATGAGTCCAATTTGGTGATCATAATTATTTCGTCGCATTGAATACATATTATCAAAACACATCCTGGCTTTGCTCATAACACTGGAGATTTCTTATTCTTGTCCATCGTCTTGACTGGCGGTTAGCAATCATGAGAGGTTGAAAATTTGGCCTTGTGATCCAAAGATTCGCTACAACAGCTTTTAACTTCCAAAACGGTGGAGTAGGCCTAGATGACCTAGCTCTCCGGATACTATGCTGAGTGTCGCCTAGAGCAAGTCGCGTGGTATGGCAGTGGCGGACCTGATTGGGCAACACTATCTAATCAAAACCATATGGCAGACTACCCTACTCGAGTACAACGGTTTGCTCAAGCAGCCAATTAGTTTGCAAATGGCCAAGACAGGCAGCTAAATATGGTATGTAGAATCAAGGTGCCAAGGCAAGGCGCATCAAGCCCCAAGCCCCAATCAAATCAAAACTACTTGCCAAAAGGGTACAATAATCGAGTATATACTCGCATCTAAGTTATCATCCTTGTTCATCTTAGGGCCTCTCTAGTCCTCGAAATTTTTTGTCAAGACTGTCACCCTCTTGCCTTCAAACACGTATCTGATCCTTCAGAATGGCTCTACCGCCACCGCATACACTCTGCCGATTAGTAATGAGTGTAAAGGCCAACAAGTACGTTGGAATTGATCGTAAGTCTTAAATGGAGGAAGATTAACTCGGATTCTTGACAATGCAGTCGCTTTCCGCAATACCTTCACTGGCTTAGATTTGGCCATGGAAGTATGGGGAATCTCAGATCGTGGTGACCGAGTAGAAGCCAAGTGGCGTTCCGAATGAACTTATCAGAGGTTAGAACCTTCCCATGAAGCTTTTGAAGTATATGAAAGTAACGCAGTTACGCAGATATATGTCCCATGTGCCCCTGGGATTTTTCCGATTGTATGTAAGTATGAACCCAAAGTATTACTATTCGCTCCTAGGTTTATGGCGAATAGTTAACGATACACATTGGCAACGCACTCCACCGCTAAGCCAACTAGACTTCCAGTAGACAGGTTCTGAATCCACGACATATACTGCCTGTTGACGGTGCCAACCACAGTCGAACTACTTACGCTTGTACTTCTGGTTCATCCGAGATATATAATCTCAATTTGGTGTCAGTGTACTGGCTTACTTATGGCTTACTTGTGGCCGACTAAACCGCGCTTGAGCAACCCCAATTCCACGTTCATATCCGAACATCTTTCATTACGCTTTGACATTGGAATTCTGGTGAGCAGTCATCTTGATTTGATCCCGTATCGGTGATTATGAGGCAGCAAGACTGCGCTTGGGTGCGGCGCACCCAAGTAAGATCGATTCAGTACTCAAGGCAAAGTATAAAAGGTAGCAACATCTCGCTCTATTACACCAATTCAATTTTGCAGAATGGCTCCCTCGACTCCTCCTACTGGCCGCTACATGATTAGAAGTGTCATGACAAGGAATTACATCGGTCGCTCTCAGCGTGAAGACCGTTCACTTCTTCCTAAACGCATCGTACTGCTGTCAGACGGCGTTCGTCCCACTGAGGTGAGTTATTTCGTCAATCTCTTGATAAGTAAACTGATACATGCGGATTCAAGTTTGTATTCAACACATCCGGTAGAGAGGCCAAAATAACGGCTGGCGGGAGTCCTACCGCCGCTATCGACAACAAGCTTTATTCCGTCTTGCTGGACACGCCTCCAGCTCAACAATGGGTAGTCCAAAGAGTATCCGAATCTGGTCCAGCCCAATACATGTAAATTTAAAATATTATAATATCCGCATGGATCTCACGCCCATTGAATAGAATCACTACGCAAGACGGAAGCGCTGCTTGGGTTGTCAGTGGACAGGATCCTGAGTCACAGGTGCGTTCAACGTTAAGTTCACCATAGCAGAACAATAGTGCTTACAACAAAGTCAGGTTTCTGTTCTCCAATCTGTTCGATTCGATCCTTCAACCGCAGCCCCCTACCCTCCCAGAGCATTATGGGATATTGTGCCTCTCGACTATTAGAGATGACAGACAATTCTACCATTTGATACTTTCCGTTGTAAATGTCATTTTTTGAATCATAAATTCGATATGAATGACTTCTTCAGTGGTCACAAACGGAGACCCTTGGTGGACTTTGAGCTGGAAATGAACGATTCAAGTTTTAACCTAATCGATTGGCTATTGCATCTGTTATCTTAGACTTGCCCTTCAAAGTCGCACAAAGCATAAAAGCAAGGAAACCAGTGAATAATTTTGATCTTCTTGCCAGTTATAAATTAGAGAGTTTTGCCGCCTCTCCAAAGTGTTTTTCAAGGCATGGAAGGGTTAATCAAACCAAGACTCCGGGCCAGGTTGGGATCAAATTCTTCGTTGTGTGGGAAAGTTCTTCTTGCATGCACGGTCTCAACCAATTTCAAGCTGGACGTTAACCTTCTGATAGCTTCTTGGTGGGGTTTGTTAATCTGAACAACAACAGTCGCCCGAACTTCGATTTCTAGTAACTCGCGATTATTGCCTTCAGAACTTCATTCTTCCTTAGTCGGTTAATTGCCACTCGCTTCGAGTGTTCAGCGGCGTCCATCTTCAAATTTGTAGGCTAAAATTGCGACTTTCCTTACTCATAAGGGTTGAGGCGCTCATTCGCAATTGCTTAACCTGGGACTAGAGAGTCGCTCGTCATTGGTACGCAGCCGTTTGCTAATTTTGACTCCACATTTCGAGTACTCATTGCGTATTAGAAGCCACCAACCTGTTAAATCAATCCTTCAATCGTTTGCTTCAGAAGGCACAGTTGACGGAACTATTTCATTTCCATGGATCAGCGGTTACTCCAGAAGGCGGCGTGCTCGCTCGAGAGCTCTTATGGTGCTGTTGGCTAGTCTACGAAAACGTTTGGTTCGTCAGATGGTCATAAGAACTGGAAACTACAATTTCGGTTCAAAGTCGAGATTCTTTTATTGGCGTATAAAAGGTGGTGACCTCTTGGTTGTAAGTCCATTCCTCCGAGTCGCATTTTCAGCTTTTACTCCAAATATTCAACAGTCTACTCAATATGAATATCTTGAACTCGAAGCAGCCTATTAGTACTGTTGTGGTATGTTTTTAGGGAATGACTACAATCCACGACATGATTGCTGACTACACATGAGTGCAGACTGGAGTACGGCCATACATGAATCCGACACCCTATGCGGATTTATGACACAAGCGCCTCCTCCACTCTGGTTGGGCACCACCGACCGAAGAAGCCTTGCATGAATTCATCAAGGGCGAGATTCACGAAGCGAAGAAAGAAGATCGAAAATATCACGCTGTTATACAAGAATTCAAGGACCTAATTGAGAGCGACCCAAACATCTACATAAATTTCATTGAGATGTTTAAAGAAGTTCCTCAACCTGCGAAGGTAGTTGATTATTGTTGCATCCATGATCACCAGCGCTGATGTACCCTCCACCCTTTGTAGGTTCCTGATTACGAAACCATGTTGATGCTTCTCAACAGAGCCATTCGCAGGATCCCAACTTACGATCCCAACGAGGAATTCTCGGGCCTCTACATCCACGCCGTTCTCATGGCCGTCATCGTCATCGTCACCGAACACGGTTACAACGCATTCACCAACGACAAAGTTAACGCTCAGTTCCGCAAAATTTTACAAGAATGGAGCGATTTCCTTGCTTCGCCTCCTTCTGCTGAAGTACTCACATCTACGAGTGGTGGATGGTTCAGCCCCAACGTGGTCAAAATCTTCGAGACCTACGTCGGTGACTTTGCGGCTGCCTTCGAATGCGATCCTACCCGCCCTCATTAGGGTTTCAAATCCTGGGACCACTTCTTCATTCGTGCTTTCAAACCTCACATGCCGTCGATTTCCCCAACGATCCTAGCGTCATCAGCAGCGCATGCGAATCTTCATCGAATCCGATAACCCCGATATTGGCTTGATGTGCTTCATCGCTGTGGGTATGATCGAGGTTTCCTCGTGTGACATCACTGTTCAAGAGGGCCATCGAGTGAAGCGTGGAGACCAGCTGGGCACTTTCCATTACGGAGGTTCCACCCACTGCCTCGTTTTCCGCCCTCAGACCAAGTTAGACTTTGCCGTCAACGAAGCAACTGGCCACGTTCCTCTCAGAAGCGCTATCGCTCGTGCTCGCCGAGCATGAAGCGCGTAGGCGTGATAAGGTAAGTTGCTGGTTTGATTCTGATATCATCCTTAACTAATCAGGCTTGCGGTAGTAGAAACTAATATGATCTTGCAGGTCTTGAAAACTCAAATAAGGAATCCAATGAAATCCAACCATGTAAACTCTGTTTGTAAATGATGAATTATTGTGTATGATACCATGTCGTCCGAAAGGGTTCACTGAGTACCACCTCCTGTCTTCGGAGGACCTGAGGGTCGTTTAGGAAGAGGTTTCATCTTCTCGAGAGCCGAAGCCGCTTTCTTTTCCTAGAATTCGGAATTCCTTTTAACCGGGATACTCTACAGAAGGTCAAGAAAAACCTACGGTGTATGGCGGGAATCGGAAAGAGAGGACGAGATCAACCCTATGGAGACACATTATAAACGAGTGGAAGGACTGAAAGAGAAAACAGTACCCAGGCGCTGGTTCCAACGTAGACCTTAGATGAGTAAAGGTATCAAAACTAAACTTTCCGGTATAGGACCCATCTAAGAACAACTGTAAGTATTATGCCCTGATCTTAGCCCGGTCTGACATGGACTCACAGCCACTTGCTCCAGTACCACCAAATGGAAGTCTTCCAGCTACCAAAATATCAGACAAAACCGTAGTATAGTAGCCTCGACCACTGACCTCCAGGAAGAATGACTACGTCGTTCGCAATAAAACCGCCACTTTGCGTATTTTCCAAAACCTTCTTCTTGACTCGAGCATCTTGAGCAAAGAGGTACAGCGCCAGTGGGTGAGGTCTGATAATATTAAATGAGTTTTCGAGTTTTCGAACGTCGCTGAACTGACCGATCGTTGATATACCTAATCGCTTCGTCAATATCTGCAACAGGAACAATGGGCAGAATAGGGCCAAAGATCTCACTATAGGACCGTGAAGTGTTAGCGCCTGAAGATACAAAATGTAAATGAAGGAAAAAACTGACTCGATCATCAAAGGATCATCGGCTTCAACATTCTTGACGAGTGTAGGAGCAATATACTTCGTTCCTGGGTCTACTACACCTCCAGCAAAGATATCGCCTTTCGAACTTTTGACCATATTCCCAACACGTTCAGCCGCAAGTTGCGAGACCATGCGACCATATGTACCGGGGGTCGAGGTATATCTTTCAGGATAGAAGTCTTTATAGCTATTTGAAAGTATGTTATTTCTACCACAAACATGGTCCAAAAAAGATAACTCGCCATTCTTTCAAAGCATTGACCAAAGTCTCTTGGAAGTCTCGAGGAACTAGCACATAATCGGGCGCAACGCAAGTCTGACCTGCGTTCACGATCTTGCCCCATAGAAGACGCCTTGCGGTGAGCTTGATATCGCATGATGGATCTACGATAACTGGTGATTTTCCTAGCGAGAAGAAACAGATTAAATGAGAATGGTCAGAAGAGTGTCCTTGGGAGCGCGTACCTCCGAGTTCAAGAGTAATCGGTGTGAGATGTTGAGCCGCAGCAGTGGCTACGATCTTTCCAACTCTACCGCTGCCTAAGGTCACAAAAAGTGGATTGCTCAATCCCAGGTCATGAGACTACAAGAAGATGATGCGTACCGGTATAGAGAACTCGGAGTATAAATTAGGGATACTTTACTGAGGGGGTGTTATCTGCATGGTACGTACTGTGATCCCACTGAAGTTCAAGCAGCTAAATCACAAATAGTATTCAAGTCAAACACATGCAATTTTATCCTCGTCAATCCAACGTACCTTGGTGGTTTCTGGAATAGCACCATTGACGATTCGGACTACATCTTTATCCAGATATTTATGAATGACCTCAGTAAGCAAAGCGGTAGTGGCAGGGGTTTGTTCAGATGGCTTCAGGAGAACGGTACAACCTGCAGAAATAGCGCCTGCCTGAGAGATGTTACTGGATCAACTTGAATTCTAAGAGTTATTCGGATTGAGGAGACGTACGACTGGACCCAATGAACACCAGAGTGAGTAATTAAAGGGGCCTATGACTAGGACGGTACCCTTTGGCTCCTTCCTTATAACTGGGTTCATAGGAATCGATGCAAGACTGAACGCAGGTTTCTCAGGTTTTGCCCATTTAGCGACGTTGGTATGAAGATCCTTGAACTCGTTAATGACAGAGACTAGTTCCAAGCTTCGACCCAAAAGAACGTCGAGGGTTGATCACTATATGGTTCAAACAGCATAAGTAGATCTTCAAACACTCACAATCGACTCTCAACGATTGGTCTTCCAAGATCTTTGAGCAAAGTTTGCTCAAACGCCTCAAAGTTGTCTTTGATGGCGTACATCAGCTGTGTGAGCTGATACTTCCTGTATTCCACATCACGCATTTTGCCACTAGCAAAGCCGGCTTTGAGGTCATTACGAATCTGGATGAAGGAGAAGAAGAAAAAAAGTTCCGTCACGCGCGATTCAACACATGTGCAAATCAGATGGTAAGACGGAACACACGTACCTGCTCGATGTCTTCGACAGGTGTGTATTGGAGATCTTGCGTTTGGCTCATGGTTATCTTCGCTTCAGAGTTAGAGAGGAAGGATTTGAGTACAGCATAATGTCAAAATGACGGGCTATATATAGGTGCATGATAATGCCTTCATGAGGACAGCCTCCGGGAAAAAGAGCGGTGTTCACAACATTTGTGATAGGTTTTCAACGTCCAGCGATAGAATCGTTCTCGGGTGATTCAGGGCTTTTGGTCATTTCGGGTATTCTGATTTCCAACGCCTCAGATAAAGATCTCGTACGTACGACTAATTGCTTCGTGATTTGAAGTCAGCGCTGCCGACGCTAAACATGCTTCAAACCTCATCGGCCAGATGACTTAATGCGAAAAGCTGGCAGCTAAAGAAGGTTAATAACGATGAAAAAATATCATTCGGTGCGAGATCTTGAGAAAAAAGTGGCCATTTGGAGAACATAGGAAGTTGTTGAGAGGTGAGGCGACGTCCCTCGTACGTCGCAGACGATAAGCAAGAATTCGAGTGGGCCACAGCAGGTACAGGTACAGGTTGACATGGATTGAGGGTAGTTAAATATCAGACCCTCAAAGTTTCTATGACACTGACGATGTGATGACTTGAGATCCTCGGAATTCTGGACTGGAAATTGGTCGCACTTAGCACATTTGACGCTAGAGATATCCACAGTCTGCAACCTACCATTTCCAGTCTTCTAGCCTTGCCCTCTTCTCCTCTGTGGCACCTATCTTATCTCCCTTCCCAACAAAACCGTTCCAACTTCGACCTCGACCTCGACCTCGCCTCAACCATCAATTTCAACTTCAACCTCAACTTCCACCATAAAGCAACATCGCATCCTTTCCTGTAATCGACAAACGGCGCGAAATCCAAAGAGACGAGGTGGAGGTGTTGAGGGGTTTGTAGAGGTCAGAAGGGTATCGTTACGCCCAACTCACTACCCTACGCTCGCTGCCCGTTGCCGCGGATCTACAGCGTCTGCTGCTCCGATTCTTGACACAATTCGATTCGACGAGCGAGTTGACATGTGACGAATGACGAATGACTGGGTGCAAAACCGCAGCAAGAGGTAGAAGGTGGAGGCGAAGATTGCAAGAGCGAAGGGCGAAGCGTAAGGGAGGTATATCTTTGGGGTAACACGACCCAGTGGGCAGCGATATCCAAGTATATTCCGGAGTCAAGACTGCTGTTTTTGTTGGCTTTGATGATTGCGGTGACTCGAGAACTTCAGAATCTGTGTTGAAGTTTTTCGACTTGAAGTAGTCGACACCAGATATATCCACTCCCTCCCATCCATATCAACTTTAACTCCACCCTCAACGTTCAACCATCGAATATCCAACATCAAAAATCAACCACCCAACGTTAGCCAACGTTGGGATCGGAGTCTGAATCCACGGGCCAGTCCAAGATTTGAATGGTGTTTGATTGATGATCCGCTCGCATTTCACCACGTCCATCCACCGGATTCGACTTTAGGAGTGACGAATGACGACTCGACGAGCTATTTCCTAAGTATCCTCTTCGCTCATCCATGCTTCCCAAGATCCCAGCTGGAGTACATTGCATGTGCAACACCAACTATATCTCAATGCCTTCCACATCAGTCTGAGCAAGCCGTCCAATGGTCATATGGAAGAACGCCTAGACGGAGATGGTGATAGAGACGGGATGGAGTTGAGAGGTTGCGAATGGAAAACCGAGTAATGAATGTTAAACTTTGAACGTTCAAATTTTGAAGAACGAAGCGCTCATGCGATATCGGTCGCTCCAGAGGTACTCGTAGGCGATAAGTAGGAGATAGACTCGCAGTCGAAGGAGGTCTTGATGTCGAAGCCGACACCACCACCACCACCACCACTTGTTTGGAGGTGATAGCGGGAGTAAATAGCGGGAGCAGGATGGAAGACTTCAGCCTTCAACGTCGAAGACTCAAAGGCTCAGTACTCCAGGTTCACAGAACTTCCAACTCCAAAGTTGACGAAGCGAGGCGAGTGAGGGGGTGAGGTGAGGAGGTGGATTGTTCGTTTGTTCGTCGCATTACGCGTGTATTCAAGTGATAGTACGACCATCAACATCGAGTAATCGATGCACCAACAACAGGGAGTAACAATCCGAATCGTCCAAATATTTGACCTGTTGACCAAGTGCCAGTGAGGACTTGACAGAGTCCCTCAACGCCCAACGCCCCAACACCACCACCACGACAAACCCCGTTTCTTTCATCGGCCGGCTGAGCAGCAAACACCGAGTTGAGGCTTTGATGGCGGAGGCTAAAGCGAGAGACGAAGTTGGGGGGACCTGGTTGAAACCTGAGCCCTGAGATCTTGATGGTTGAGAACTGCTTTTCCTGCCACCTCGACTTATCGACTGTCATTCAACTGAAGCTGACCTAATCATCAGCGTTATCGGAGTCTGCCCCCGGGGGACTAACCTCGACTTTGACATTGTCATCATCATCAACGCCTCCACCTCAATACCAACCACACATCCAATGATAGGAGCACGAGCGAGGTCGAACTGCTAAATTCATGACTTTGTAAGTCGTAATGTTGAACGTACGGACTCGCCCTCTGAGAGCGTGAAGCGTAAAGGACTGCGAGTTGGGTTAAAACTTTGAAGACGAAGAGAGGGAGTAGTGAAACCTTGTTGAGAGCTGAGATCTTGGGAGTTGAAAACTGCTTTTCTTGCCACCTCTACCTCGACGTCCACGTCAAGATCAATAATGACGACGCGTCCAATAATCCAACGATCCAATGATACAAGCTCGAACAATGTGGAGCATCCTAAACCCGTGGACTCCTAGCTTTGCAGTTGAGCGTACACAACTCGCCGTCTCAGAGTATGAAGCGTGGAGCGTGAAAGGACTGCGAGTCGGCGTTGAGGCTTTGAAACTTGATCGAGAATGAGAAGGGGCGAGAGTTGTAGAAGACGGACGGATATAACAAGCCAGTAATAGGTGAACGTTGAACGTGGGAGTTGAGGCTTGAAGCTTGAAGCCTCAGCCAATGAAGGACCACGGTCTCAACTGAGTCAACTCTGAATCATCAACATTTTCATCGACTCCCGAATCGTGACGGGAGACTGGTAGTTGAGTTGGGTGACTCAGCAGAGCTTGGAGTTGGGGTTGTTCAAGTTCAACGGCGAGTGAAACTCCGGTTGGGTTCACCGTTCAGTGTTGAAGTGGTTGAGAAAACGGTACTGCGTTAGTGTAGAGGGTCCCCAGGGAAGGGCCGGGGGTGATTAGAGGATGATATCAGCCAGTCATGGCGTTCAATACACGGGCGCTTGTCAACCTCAATGAAATCACTTTTCAAACTCCGATCGCTCACAAACTCTACACACCAACACTACATCTACACCTACACTATACCTAGTAATACCCTCGCACAGGTTTAGGATCCACACTCGGTCCTTTTGGCGGTGGCGGTATACGATCCACATTGTAAATAGGAGCACCAGGAACCTCACCCGCACGCGGGCCTCGGGCCGGGCCCTTGGGTGGTGGAGGTGAAGGTTTAACCGGGATTTGGGGTTTAGGTTTACCACCACCACCATTTTTGATAGCCCGCCGTTCGAGTATGTCTTCGATTAGAGATTCGATGTATTGGCGTCTTTGGAGATTGGGAGGGGTGCTCAGAGCCAGACTGGAATTGGGATTGGGATTGGGAAGGGGCGCTCCGAATACACCTTGATACAAGTGAGTAAGTGAGTAAATGTGTAAGGGAGTAAAATCTTTGGCTAGGTCGAAAATGTGGACAACGACATACCAGAAACTCCAAGCCCAACGAGCAAATTCAAGAGAACGAGAGAAGTTGTCGAAATCGTATATTTCATTGTTATAGACTCAAAATCGGACCTGCGATTTTTGAAATTTGAACTGGGAAGCTGAAGCGCTGCTACACTCTCGAAATCGTGGTTCTCGACTATTGGAGGGTTATATACATAAAATCCCCACCCCCACCCCCCACCAATCATCGTCTATCATTGTACATCATCTTCCATAACACCCCTCGCAACGCAACCCCATTCAATGTTCACTTACGATTAAGTAGCATGTACCCGCTTCGGGTCACTACTTACTAATACTGAACACTGTGTACTTCGTCAACCCCTTGTTTCAAAGTTTCTTCAGGCGGTTACTATACATGTTCGTTCACTGGCATCTATAAATCTAGATCTAATCATACAAACCCGTCCCCATCTACCCTCGACAATCGTACAATCGTACAATTGTATCATCTGCCATCAGCCAGAGTCCATAAAAAAAGTCTGGCGGTATCGATATTGTGAGATCAATATCTTGGACCTTCAATCATTGGGATGGGAGTCCATACGAGTCAAGACAGGACTCATCATAGACGGATAGACGAATAGACGAGTAAATGGGTACAGTGGCGTCGTCGCCTGCATTTTTCGATCGGTGATCATGGATTATTTCTTGGTGTACCACGCGATCGAGGGCTGTGCTTTTTACTGGGTAGTATAATCCAACTTGCAACTCAGTCAAATTCATTGAGGCTGCACTGTCGTCCAATAACGGGCATCGGGCGTAAGTAGTAGTACATACCATGCATTCAAAGGTGTCGCCATAGGTGTAAATTTGAGAAGCCTGACGGTATGGACAGTCTAGCTCAGCCCCATTATTTGACTGACTGGAGACCTTAGGCTCTCGTATGTCCATCGCTGTCTACGTGCCAAAAGTCCCTACTTAATCTAAGCCATCGTTACTTCCCTCATGCAGCCGTGCTGAGCGTGAGTTAACGGTGAGTAGAGACCTGCTCATCGGTAGATTTGAATGAGAGTAGTATCGTATCTAAGACGCAAGAGTCACATGGACAGAAAGAAAAAGAAATCCGTGCAAAGCACAGGGTTGCATGCTGGTCTCTTGCAAATAAAACAAGCCTAGATCTTATAGATTTGTCCCATCCGTCTAGTCAAAATTCGTCACTTTGATCATCACAGTTGATTTCTGAAATTGCCAGTTCACTAGAAAAACCATTGGCTTCTAGCCAGTAGCTGTATCAACTCGATAACAGCGTCAAGTTCAGAGACCGCGACACACCACCCCATAACAATAATATCCTTCTTTTTTAAGTCCCCGTACTCTACTCACGAACCGCGGCTTCATAATCAGAAATAATTATAGTAGTACAACTATAAAGCATCCGAGTTAAATTTGATTCTCCAAGCTCTTCGAAAGGCGCCTAACCTGGACCAAACCGTTCTTCAATGGTACCGCTACTTATGTCTCTCCTGGTTCCCTCCATTCGTCGAGTGTGGAGTAACAGTTACAACGTTGTAACCCGATCGACTGCTAGTATCTTTAGAGTCGGCTTTACCCTCGCTGCGGCGGTCAAGTACATCTTCGATGATCGCTTCGATATATGCACGTCTTTGAAATTCGGTGGTCATCGAAGAGATTGCCCTGGCATTTGGAAGGGGCGCTCCGAGTACACCTGAGTACCAGTGATCTTCAATTAGCTAGTTGCTCTTTTATTTAAGCATCTTGGAAGTAAGAGAACATACCAGAGGCTCCAAGTACAATGAGGGAGTTTAAAAGGAGGAAGGATGTCGTGGAATATTTCATGATTGGATTGTAGATTTAAATCGACCTGCGATTTTGAAGTTGAGCTGCTACTGGTTTGGAGTTGGGAAGGAAGAGCTGTCTCGAAGTTGAGGTTTAAATAGCTTTCCTCCCTTCACCTCCGGGCCCCATGTCCGAGTCTTTTCTTAAAATGGTTCTACAGCGTTTCTTCTCATTTAAATTATCCGATACCCACAGCGTGTGTGCTCAGAATTGTCAAGGACCTGTTCGGCTAGGAACTAGAACAGCCATCTCCTACGCATGCAGCAGAGAATGTGGTTGACTCGCCTAGAGTGTTGGATCAAAGCGGCCTCGTTAGCCGTTTACCAACGAGTGGTTCAATCCTTGGACTTTGACCATCTTTCATGTTTCCGTTGAATGTTGATGATTTAGGGTCAGCGGCTGCCTGAACTCTCGCGCAACTCTCGAGATTTCAAGGGCAAAGTCACAGCCAAAAACTAAGCCACGAGACAAGTCTCATCAAAGAAGCTGTGATTGCTGGCGCTAATGGTCATGAACGTTAATTGTTAATCGAACTTATAATTATCGGCTGGCACAGTCTGGGGAACTGGGGCCTGACGAAGCCTGACGTGCCAAGGGAGCAATTGAAAACCGTCAATAGCAAACATCCGTTATTAATTTATCCCAGATGGAAGCCTGGCGTAGTGTGGCGTTAATTAGGCGCTGCAAATTGACCCGCGTTAATTAGCATCGTAAATTACCTGTAAATTACCAAGGCTTAGCAGATTGAAAAATATGGGATGTAAATTAGGGTAAATTAGCAGTCTTGAGACGAGCCCCCAATTCTCATAATGTGTCAGTATGGGAAGACGAATCCCGGACACCGACTTCCCCACGTCGAGTGATGGGTTGTGTCCGGAATTTGCCTCTGACTGAAAAGACGAGGCACATCCAACAAAAGTCGATGGCATCCTAACCCTATCCATGTCGTAAACCTATCCAGATAATCGATTCAAGGTTCTGTGTATCTTACCAGAGAAATAGAACTTCTAAATTCTCTGATTTCTTGTTTGAAATTCTGTGCTACTTACTCTTGAGTTACAGTACTCCAGACTGATCGAGACTTGGGATGTGCACAGGTGAAATTTCCAATAAAATTACCTTTTGTAGCTCTAAATAATGTATGCAAATTGAGATTGTGATATGGATAGGGTTAGGAAGCCATCGACATTTGTTGGGTGAACGCCGATGTACCTCTTTCAGAGGCAGACCCCAGACACAACCCAACCCTCACTCGACGTGGGGAAGTCGGTGTCTGGTATTTGTCTTCCCGCAGGCCCTTGGGTGCGGTAATGATGGGTTATCTAGCGAGGAAAAAATGGGTATTTGGGGCAGATCAACGGGGCGCTAATTAGCTGTAAATTACACCCGTAAATCAGGTCTGCTCTGGGCCCAAAGCTAATTTGCTGGTCAATTTGGTCCGGAACCTAATTAACGCCACACTAGCCTGGCGCCTTATGAAGATGATCGGCTGGCCAAAGGGGAGTACTCGAGTAGTGGTCAATGAGTAGTGAGGAGTGAGCGACATCCACAGCGAGAATGATATCTCAAACATCATCCTCCACTACTAAGACCAATGTACTTATGACTTTGCCAGTACACTTCTTACTCAATTTGGCTCTAGTCACAGCCAAGAGTCAAGTTCTGAAGGTATCAGTCCCACAATGCAGAGATGCTTCTAGCTTTATTAATTTACCATGCTACAACAACGAATTTCTCAGCACTCAAACCGCATCATATAACATATGTACAACTTCAACGCCCGAAGCGTCAAACCTTAAACAAATCTTCCAGCTTGGTCCCCTTATAAACAGCCCGTGCTCCTCAATGCATCTTAACAAGGGGGTCATAAGTGTCGTATCGAGGAACACCAGAAGGGCGAGCAAGATCAAGCGCAGCGACGAGAGTGCTTGACGGCACAGGTTTCGGGGGAACCGGAGCTATATAAATACTGCGGCGGTCAAGTGCATCTTCGAGGGCCGCACGTCTTTCGAATTCGGTCGCCGTGGAGGAGATTTGGACGCTGGGATTTGGATATGGCATAGGTGCTCCGAATACACCTAAATATTGATACCAATGAGTAAGTGGTTCATAGCTTGATCCTTTGTACAACGGGCCAGAATTAAAGGGTCACGTACCAGAGACTCCAAGTGCAACGAGGGAATTTAAAAGGAGGAAGGATGTCGTTGAATATTTCATGCTTGGTTATAGACTCAAATCGGCCTGCGATGTTGAAGTTTGAACTTGGGAATGAAGAGCTCTGCTGCCATTCTTAATCTTGAAGTGAGGTTTAAATAGCTTTCCTCCTTCACCCCCGTTTCTGTTCCTCGTTTCGTTCTGCTGCGTTTCTTCTCGTTTAGATTATCCGATACACAACGCGCATGTGCTAAGAAGTGTCAAGGAAGTGTTCGGCTAGGCACCAGAACAGTCATATCCTACGCAGCTGAGAATGGGGTTCACTCGCCTAGAGTGATTGAATCAAAAAGTTGAAACAGCAGTCTTGTTGGCCGTTTACCAACGAGCGGTTGGATCCATGGACTCAGATCGTCTTTCATGCTCCTATTGATAATTTAGGATCATCGGTTTCCTGAATTCTCGCGCAACTCGCCAAATTTTAAGGCAAAGTCACAGTCAACAACCGTGTCAGACGAGTCTGATCAAGGAAGGTGTAATTGCCAGCGCTGATGGCTGTGAACGTTGATTATTGATCGAACTTCCAATCGCCGCTCGAATGGAACTTTTGAGAAGATGGTCATAAGCTCGGTAATCAACTAATCAATTGATAACTACATCCATTGTCAATTTATCCGAGATGGAAGTCTGGAGACTTATTGCAGGAGATCGGATGGCCAATGGTGAGTACTCGAGTAGTGGTCAGTGAGTAGTGACAAGGGGGTAGGGTTGTCGTTCTTGTTAGTAAGATGTCAAAGTGGTAGATATAGGCGTTGAGAAAATTGAAGCCCCACAGCGAGATCATCTCAAGAGGAGATTTGCGGCCTCCGACTGAGGCCTAGGAGGCGAGTTGAAGGAAGGTTGTTGAGTGTTGAATTTTCGCCCGGCGTTTGATCCGAAATCTGTTCACAATCTTCCCGCGATTCCTTAAGGCCTTAGATCTATGAAAGCTCTCATAGAACTGCTAATCATAAAATGGCTCTTTTTATTTTGACTCTCTTTCGATAATCTGCAACTATCTGAAGTTCTACTTTATGATCACCCAAAAAAAAAAGTACAACAAAATCTCTAATTCAGGAAACGCAAATTACGATTTCATGCTCTGGCCTGACTTGAGCGAGTACTTGTCATCGCTTTGTTGTGCTTGCCCACCCCTAGAACCAGTTCTGTCATTCTCTGTACACAGATTACCAACAGAAGAATACTTCTCCAACAAATTAAACACTGCTTTACGCATCCATCGAGACCTGGACCGAATCCTCTAGAAACAGTACTCATATCACTTAATCATCGTCATAATTAACCTCGTACACGATAGAACTCGACTTAGCCCGTTCAAATGTTTGAACTATGCAGAGCAATGTCAGTCGCAAATCTGCCAGAGGAACCAAGTCAGCTTCTGCTGGCGGTGTTCATATCAGAAAACACACAATAACCACAGATCAAAAGCATCTTAACCACTACATTTGACTCATTGTGTAGTGGTGCTGGGATCAAGCTTGAGGTGTGAACCAGCAGGCTCGTACAAAATATCCAATAGGGTGAACATGATTCAACTGATCCGAGATCAAAGCTGATTAAAATATCGCGGAGATAACGTCGTTCCTTACATCCATCTCAGCTATAATCACGTCCTCGCAACTTGCAAGTCGATAGTCTTTTTCTAAATCATAACATCCTCTTATCGGCAAGCCAACTCGAAAGACCAATTCCAAAAGGAAAACCGGCTATGGAAAAGCGATTTATCAAAATTCTTCAATTGTATCAACGATTGGCATGCAGCACAACCATGTGGTATATGGCTGACCGGCGCACTCATCATAATACTCGCTGACGAAAAAGGCATCACTCAATCAAAGCCGTCAGAAACTATTTCTTCCGGCACTGCAATACAATAACCAAATACTATTGGATGCTATACTCTCGACGCGATGTACCTTTCGAATGGAATGACACCCTACTTTCGAGCAGTGCACAGCCGTTTTTATCCCATGGAGACCAATGAATCGCAATATTATTTGAAAAGGATTGTTCAGTCAAGAGGCAGGGAAGAAAGCGCTGGTCACATCGGTTGTTGTTCGAATTACGATCCCGGACCAATCTTCAAAACATGAACATTATCTTTAATTGCATAAACTGACTTCATGATTTGGCCTGTAGCTGTGGCCGTTCCATGGACGAAGCTAAAGTATGACTAATATCGAGCCAGTTGCACTTGACAGATATTCTTACGTTTCTGTATACTCCCTTCCAACAAGTGATCGATTAATCTTCATTGTTTCCTGTTTAGTGTTACATATCGCCATGACAAAGGAAACGTTCGACATCTTCAAGTCACCTTAGACCGCCCCCTTTTCTACAAAGTGTCCTTGTGATTCCCGACCTGCTGGAAGCCCTGAAGAACCGACATCCATTCCTAAGTGTAACGGAAGATTTGACTGTTGTTGCATTGGTAGTCCAACGCCGTGGATATGGTATTGCTCGCCTACAAGCTGCTTTACTGCCACCATGAGCATGTCGAGGCGATTGACGATGCTGTACGCCGTTGCTACTCCGACACAGAAGATTCTAAATCGATATCGGTATTATCAGCATTTGATCTAGCCAATAGAACGATACAGGACATACAGATATTGTTCATTCCTCAGGGTATCTAATGTCAGTGTCCGAGGAAGGCCATAGTCTTCCTTGGCCTCTTTATGGATGACGTTGAGACCGTGATACCGAAGAGTGAAACGATCCAGCAGAGGACATGGTGTAATTTGCGGAAGGGGAGAACCGGTCCTTAACGAGTTGGACACCATTGCTGTTCTCAGCGTGAGTAATTTATCAATTTATATTATGCGAGAGAGACTTTGCCGTACATATAACGGCGAGTAGATCGCCTTGAAAGTCTGGGTCCAGGAAGCGTGTTCTTCGGAGAAATGCAATCGTCCAAGAAGGCTCCAGATGCTTTATAACCGAGATCAAATGGGAAAGAGAATAGGCGATGGCCCTGACAAAACATCAGAGGCAGCAAAGGATAGAAATATTCGTGCACTCACATCTGCAACTCTGCTATCTTTCTATATCGATTCATCGGCCAACGGCCACGAAATGAGAACTAATTTGGTATAAGTAATCGAAATTCAGAGTTTGATGGCAACGCACGCACCTCGTATTGAACCTTGCTTCTCAACTCAGTCGATCGTTTCAGCTTATTTCGAACAGCGATCAAGCTGGCCAATATTTCATGTTTGTCTCCATCGTGTTTCGAATTCGCAAAGGATAATATAGAGCAATATATTGAACCCAGCTCGCAGGAGGTAGTTGATAAGAGGTGCCGCTGATAGCTACGAATAGTTGTTGAAGGAGGGAAAAGAGAAAGAATGCTGTTGATAGTGTTAGTATGTAGAGATCATCAACCAGAACCTGTCTTACAAGGCGGCTGTTACTCCAGCGGTAACGAGAACAAACCGACGCTTCACTGAGATTATGAGAGATCATGATATCGAACTTCACAAGTTGACGTACCCAGGCAACTGTATACCCAAACCCGGGTGACCCTGGCAAGAGCAAAATAGCATCTTGATACGAGTAACCAATGACCTGCAAGTAGGTCGAAACAGTTAATTTCTGGCTTAAGCGCGCATTGTATATGACTCACAAGCACCGTCGTCACGAAGAAAATGATATTTGTCATGGGATGCACAGGCCAATACAGCCTTGCAAAGAAGAAAAAAGGAAAGCATACGGCGCATACAGCCGCTAGACCATACGGGTTCCCGTGGCCTAAGCCTGTCGATGTGTACCTATCAGAACTTTGGTGTAAGTTTCGGAGTAACCATGTTTGGGGACTGAAGTATGAGCATACCAGACTACCATCCCTACAAGACCACCGCCGAAGGTGCTAGCGACCCTTATCGTGAGGCCAAAAGCGGTATCACCACGAAAACGAGATAGAGTTAGCTGGCCCATGAATCTACAAATGCGGTATTAGATTTTTGTAGATCCCAAGTTATGACTAGGAGATGGGATTAACATTGCCCATACAAAGCGGTTCTCTGAATACAAAACGGAGTACAATCAACATGTGTTGTCATACACTGATTTCAGGACTTTAACAACTTACCATACGCAAACTCGGCCGAGCTTTTGATAAAGCTCGGTAAACAGAGTATAACCGTCAACATCCCGGCTTTGATAGCAAACATCGAGTTGCCCCCTCCAAGGCCTGTAACAATCCGGTAAACAAGATTTAGGACCCATTCAATGATGTTACGAGGAGGAAGGGCATCCGGATCTCGCCGATGTGCCAAGCCTAAATCGTTTTGAGATGAATATGCAGAGTGAGCCGGTTTCCGGGCTCCAGCAGTGGTTGATGAAGTCATCGTCTCAGTATCGGCGTCCTTGTCATGTTGCAAGCCCTGAATTAGGTCTAAACTCAATTTAAGCATTGGATAACTTGTTGTAATAATAATGACCAACCTGGATTATCGTCGTCGTCGTCTCCTTGATCTGCAACTAAGGTGATGTCCCACTTGAACGCGTTCAAAACTGGCATCCAGAATCGAGATGAGGGCCAAGGTCTTTCTTTCTCCAATTTCACAATCTCGTCTAACTGTACAAGTATTAAAATTATGATTAGCTTCCATGTATTTGTGATCAGTTGGCGGTAGAAGGAACCACGAACCATCTCAATCACATCCCCCGAGAAGTGTAGAAGATGGTATTGATAAACGTAGCAGAAGAATAAAAAGCGATGTGCGGGCGCTTTCTTCTTTAGCTCGCCTTCGTCCAGTTTGAGAGGGGGAAGCATGCGAGATGTCTTGTTGCGCTGTGAGGTTGGGTTTTCAAGGTTGATTGGCTCTTTTGTGTCTGCGTCGCGAGAGCTTGTATTTGCTCGACGAGCTGAGGGTGGGTCTGGGAATACAGCTTCGTAAGGTTCAAGGATGAAATGCCTAAGCGGCCCGACAAAACGAAAGAGAAAATGGCATAACTCGTAAATCTCTGTCCGGAACACCCGAAGCAAACAGGAAAAAAACCAACCTGGTATCTTCGCGAAACACTCGCCGCGCCCTCTCAATCTCGTCCTTAACTTTCTTCAATTCTCGCATGCGATCTTCGTATGCGGCTCGCCTCCTTTGCTCTGACTTCGTGGCTCCCTTTCCTAACTTTGAACCCAGTATACAAAGGATAAGGGTATCCCGAATGTAAGCTGTACGTCCAAGGTGTGCGCTCGACAACCATGTAGATACTTCAGACAAGCCTAGATGTGATGCGTTCAAGAGTGGTGTACAACTAGACAAAGATAAGAGAGAAACAAATCAGTCTAGAACTATGAGCACGAGACAGGATAAATGAAAGTTATTTACCACTCTCGAAGTAAATCTTTCCCGACGTTCAAGTAATACTCCTCATTCGGATCATGGAACCGTGTAGATTCTAGGTTAAGATACCGCTGGGCTTCAAACGCTCCGACGGATTTCTCCTTCTTCCTCGTCGCGTGTGTAATCGTTGTTAAGAGAGATTGGTGGAGAAGATCGTGATGCTGGCGATGATGATGATGATGATGATGCCGGTTTGAGTCATGTTGGTCGGACGAGGAGGTCTTCTTGTGGAACGGCGAACTCAACGAAAGACTAGGGAAATGGTGATGAGAAGACTCGGCGTGGGGGCTGTGCGAATGTGAAGGTGTGAGAGGGTGATTTGGCAATGTCACATCTTCAGCGACGCTCGGGGAGGTCGGCGAGTCAGCAGTATCATCCTCCCTCTCTGGCGAGCGATCCCTCGACTGCACTCTAGAGCGTTGCTCGCTTGGCGTATTCGGCACAGTTCCGCTCGCGCTCTCTTCTCCCATACCCATATCATCCTCAGTACCAGGAAACCTCTCTCGCTCTGGATCAACCAATCCGAAATACATCGCCATCCCATCAGCTCTCGCTGTCAGCTTCCTCTCGATGGCCTGGAAAATCTTGAAATCCGACGGTGAGAATCTCGAGAATATAAGATCCGTCTTCAATAATCGTGCAGCTGCTGCGAGGGGTACAAGCTTGCCTTCGCTACCTTTGGTTTGCAATCGAAGAGAGGCGAGCGTTGGACCGAATTCGGGGCTGGTTCGAGATGTGGAGAGAAGGCGTTCATGTAGAGAAAGTGTGGTGAGGAGAGGTGACAAGACGTCTTGAAGGCGGGTTGTGAATTGCGTGGAAATGGTACTCGGGAAGATGAAGAGAGATCCAAGAAGGGATAGTGCACTGTGACAAGCGAGTGGGATAGCGATGGATTGGCCGACGCGGTAGTAAGGGTAGGGAAACAGAGCCGATGTCGTCAATACAGTGTCTGCAAAATACGTTAGAGGAGATGCAGTGATAGAAAAGAGGAGACGGCTGACCAATACATAAACATCCGAAGATGCTTGCGAAAAGATATGGACCAGGCCCTTGACGCGCTTTGATGTACAGCAGGATAGAACTGCCAAAGAAGATGAAGACGGCCAAGATGATACTTGGCTATGTTCAAATGTAAGTGCTCCTCCGAAATCCCGGTATAAATTTTATTACTTACAGCAGCTTCGATGTACTTCCCAGTCGCCACTTCGAAGATAGTAGCACCTGGGTTGTGCACTGTACGGGCCAGGTCTGCAAGATAGATACCAAGGCATGACCAGCTATGGGGAGTTTTTGGTCAGGAAGCGTCAAAAAATGTAAACAGTGAATCACATACGCCCATCCAACAGATATGAACAGTAGGATAAGAGATTCGCGTTCAAGGGTGGAAATAAATGGGTCCAACGGCGGCGACAAAAATGAAGCTACAGGTCCTTCATAAGCGCGTGGACGCAAACAGCTTATTATAGAGATTTACCGATTAAAATGAGAAAGCTAGCCTATTGGAAAGAAATAAGTAAGTGAGTCAAAGATGAAGTTTCAAAAACATACCTGACCCAAACGTCGCTCCACTGCTGGAATGACAAACAGTACGATAGAAGCCCACCCAACGACTGCACACCGAAGAGCCGGTTTGAGCTTCGACCAGGTCCAATTTTGCTTCACCCAGCCAGAGTTTGCTGTAGACCATTCGAGGATTGCATTGTTTATCGCGCCTTTCGCTTCCTTCCCGGAGGAAGAAGAACTCGTCGAAGATTCTTCATCACTTGCTTTAAATTCCCCACTCTTCTTTGTCTCGTTATTCTCCGCTGGTAACCCGGACGGTTCCTTGAGCTCTGATTTGCTGGAAATTTGGCGTTCTATGGCACGTATTAGAGGAGGGTCATCCTGGTTCATGACAGGTAGAATGAAAGTTTGTGAAAGAAACACAGGAACATTGCTGATGATATCTCAAGACAAGCGAAGAATAGAAAATCCGGCAACTCGGCGATTCGGGTTCGGACTTTAGGTTGATCTCAGGCCCAAAGTTGATCCCGACAATCAAGATTCGAACACAACTATCGTTGCTTATGACCACCATGTATCGATTGGGTTTGGTGGAATAAGAGGTTTTCTTCCAACTATGTATGACCTCAAGTTAATGTACGGCACTCCTCAAAAAGTAAACTTCCAGTTCTATAAAATAAACTGAGAAATCGGCGCAGATCCCGTTCTCGAGTTTAGCTTCTCTGTCAAATTGAGATCAGATCTCAAAGCTGAAAGTATCAGCCAGTTATCTCAAGGTGCAGTAGACTTTTCTGGAGGTATACCTTTTAAATTTGGTGTGAGTTGAATTACCTCAACAAGTGACTAGGCTTCCTAGAATCGTCGATAGATGCCAGATAGATTTTACGGAGGTTTACTTCTTTCTCCTATACTTCTACCTTTTGCGCATTGATTGCTTATGTCGTAGGCACACAACGCCTTGTTTTCGTCAAAATCTCCTCCATGGATCCAAACTTGTTTTAAAACATTGTTTACATATCATCGGATTCGGAAGCAAAGCCTGACGTACATATTCGGTCCGCCTACTCCGGTGCCGTGTACGAACCCAACGTTGAACCACTGGCACAGGCTTCGTCCTTCCCCTGCACGCTACAGCACGGCTTCAGCCTACGAAACTCAGGGAACCACACCTCATCCAATGATGACGCACGATTGCAGAAGTGAAGGAAAGGTCGGCGGCGACCCTAAATGCCCTACGATGGACCGACTAAAGGCCATGTCTCCTTCTCGAGCGGTGCAATTTGCGTCAAGACAAGGTCCCCGATCTTGCACTACGGCAAGTTGGTCGACTTAGTCGTCAAAGATGACTGCTATGCACGGTGTGGTGCCTCGAAATGTTCGTCAAGCAGCTCATCCGAGCAAAGCAACATTGTTCGGAGATCCCTGAATGGGTTTTCCCGCTTCAAGGAATCAGCTTTATTTTACATTCTATCTGCATGAATGATGGTATTAAGCTAGTATCTGGGAAAAGAAGTCTCATCCACGACTTTTCTAGCGGGTTGGTCCAGGTTTTTGACGTCATTTGGTCCGACCTCCACCTGGTTAAGGCCGATAATCTCAAGGGAGACATGCTCAGAAAATAAGTTCTTGATCTTTTTGCACCATGCTGCCGTCAGAGGAATTTGAAACGGTATGAACTTGTTATGTGTGTTAGGTGTACGCTGCTCAACAACCTGAAATTCTAGACTTCTGTACGAGCCAAAGCCACTCGAGCTACTGTATATCTCCCGGCTGTTGATGACTCATCGTTTTTATCGAAGAAGAATTTTGCCAACAGAGTCGTCTTCCCGATTTTTCAAAGTGAGGTCTCTCTCGTTGCTGGTGGACCATGTCCCGCCGACCTTGAAAAGCGCATGTTCAAATTTTTCTCTCCTGAGCGCATCGCACAGAAGGTTGCACAACTTTGGTCTCTTGGATGACGCCCTCTGCTCAGAACTTTCTGTATGGGTTGAACTTGCCGGAATAAGTCGGTCTTTTGCAAGGGCTTCAATTTCTGGCAACGCCCATCAACCTATGATCAAGGCTCTGCATCAACAAGTGCTAAGCAGCAAGGACAATGACCTGACTGAGTTCGTCTTAGCTCAGGCGGGCACGTTTATCTTGTGGGTAGCGGGGCTTTGAATATACAAACTACTGCTGATAAATTTCATAGCCAATTACTTCGAGCCCCAGAAACCGGCTTAGGCACTATGCAAGTCTTCGCTAAGCTTGTAGAAAAATCTACCTTCGGCGAACTCCTTACCAGAGCTCTCGTGAGGTTTACCGCTTCGCCAAACCCCTCAACTGATGCTGCTCAGATTTGGCTCGCGATTCTGGGCCTGGTCATCAATACTGCAGAATGCTATATTAAGTTTGGCAGTTATCTTGAGGCTACCCCTACAGAGCTCCATGATATTCGCACGTTTGTTGAGCTTATGCATTTCCAAACGAGGAAGGGACTGGCTGCAGACTTGGAACGAAATGCATCGGCCTCGCAGAAGTGCCTCGACAAGTGGGAGAAGTTGGTGGATGTCGTCGGGTCCAATGTTCAGACCATTCGAGAGCGTTACAAACTTCAACGTAAATGCTGTAATATGTTATGCCCGAATCGACTTTTCTGACAACACAATGCCAGCAAGTTTACGTGTTCTCGATGCGAGACAGTTTACTACTGTAACAAGTCATGACAAAAGCTGTATGTTCTCCAAGTATTTGACCTTTGAAGTGACTGATTTTGTTTTGCACAGATTGGGCTACTCATAAACCAAACTGTGATCCGACCATGTTTGCTTGCGTTGGACCACTTCAGTCGCTTTATGATACTCTTGAAGAAAATGATCTTTGGGTCTTAATATACAGACTGGAATCGTATCGGGTTATCATTCAAATTCTGCTGCAAACGCTTTTCTGACTTGCGGACAACTGTATTATCCTAATTATACTTTGAGGTACATTAATTACACTCGATAGTACGGCTAATGAATTTCCAATATTCCGTGCACGAGAATTATTGTGCACGGCATATAGGTTTATGGATCTGGCAGACTCAGATCGCAGACACGGTGTTGAAATTCCTCTCTTCCAACTTCTAGATCTACAGTCACGTAAGTAAGCGTAAGCAGTGACTGTTTCCTTTCGACTGTCTGCTCAACCGACGAAACTTTAGTGGAGTCTTATAAGCCCACTATCAGCGGTATGAGCGACTTCGACCTTCTGTCCCGCTATTTTCCAATACATCAAGAATCTTTGTCATCAACCACGGCAGGTGCCGGGAAGAATTCTTGAATAATGGCTGGTTGAAATCGATCTTCCAGTCTCCCTCGCCCTCCGAGGCTGGGGGTTCTAGTTCCCACAAAATGCAGCTTCATTTGAAATAGCATTAACATCAAATTTGCCACACATCTCTGCAAGAGTTTTTCACCCGAACCCGCCAAGATAAGTCCCCTGGATGACGAACCTTTTTATGCATCCATTCAAGAGCAGTTTGCAGTCTTCTTCAACTCTGGCCCTTCAAGTCAAAAGCCTCAAACTTTGCACGGTGCTCACAGTTCGGAAACGCTGGAGGCACTTGTGGTCACTCGACTGCTTTCGCAACGACCCCTCAAAGCCATCAGTTCAAGGCTGAGCGCCCTTACTAGTACGATTCAAACTACACACAAGTCAAATCGGCTTTCAGCAGTTGTTGTTACAATTTTTAGTGAGTTCACCTTTCTTCTTCTTCGTCAGCCTTCATCTGAAGTATCCTATTAGAGGGCAGACTGGCGCTGATATCCTTACGATTCAACTCTGGAAGTTCATCAGAAAAATAGATGAAAGACAGTATGAGTCAAACATGAAAATACCTGCCGTTCCGCTTGTGATGCAACGAGCGCGAACACGGAAGCTTTCGTAGCTTTAGCCTATTCTACCACTGTGACACCTCCAGCCGTCGGTTTTTCTTTCACCTCCCACCCACCCTTACATGGCTAAGACTAAGCTTAGGAATAAGATTTAAACTATGTCTTGTAAGATACTGTGAGATACTGTAACCGATGTAGAGTAGGGCTGTAGGCTCCTGAATCCTTGCGGCCCTTCGCCCAGAAGTTTATATAGCCCTAACATGGGCAGCATCTTCTTTTATCCTAACTTCACTACCTTGGTTCCGGCTTACAGTGGCCAAGCGAGGCCCAACTGAACAAATGTCTGCCACGAGATGTAGAAAAAGGTGTTGTGCTCTCTATGAGACGAGAAGAGCAATTGATTTAAGCACTGGATGGCCGTGATTCCGAAAACAAAGAGTTCAATATATCCAGTCTTGAATAAGGTGGGCTTCATCAATGTAATGTTTGCACGCATTCGTCTTTCGTGTTATTCCCACCGCTCCGCAGTTCTCATACCCTTATGACAGTACAAGGTCCTCCGGCTTTCAACCCTAATGTTGATGACAGAGTCTAGGTGCACTACTTCACTATAGGGACTAGCACGAGTGACACTCGATGTGACTCACGTGTCACTCAAACTCAAAGCGTGAGTATGAGTGTACTCGCATGAGATTCGGGTAACTCATATCTACTCAAACTCTCAAAATGTCTTGTATCTTATTGATCTGTGTAGATACATG
>MU157980.1:8003-19384 GCA_015657495.1 Crepidotus variabilis
CCTTCGCAGCACACGCCCCCCACCAGGCACACGCCAGCCAGCCCCAGAGCAACCAGTAAGGGTGAGTTCTCCAAAACAGCGAAGGAGAGAGTCACCCTGACCCGCACAGAACCTACCTCAGCCTTCTCCCTCACGAGGAGGGTCAGGCGCGACCGGACCGAGGTCTAATCGTTGTGGAAATCCGAAAGCCAACGGATTATCCTTTAGAAACTTCAGAACTTCAGGGAGAAGTCTTGGAGCGCCCGCCATAGCATCAAGATGGCCTTCACAGCCAACGAATACATGGTGCCTGGTCTGCCGCCTGCCGCACGAACAGGACACCGCTAATTTGAGGGCTTGTGTCGCGGTCCTTGGTGATGCTGTAACAAATGCTCTGTATAAACATATCGTAGATGGCGACAGTTGTGGGGGTATGGTAAGCCTGTTTCAAGGCTTCCCAAGCTCCGAATGAGGATACATTGTGGCAATGATGATGAAGGTCCCAAGGTATGTTGGTCATGATTAGACCGCGAGTGCGGTCGTCTCTTTCATCCCAGATGACCTGTGCCACATCAATCGCAGCCTGTTGTTCAGGTGTGGAAATTATGTTGGTTCTGTCGTGTTCAGTTACAGCAGGGTATTGTCCGTCGCAGCTCTTGCTTCGACTTTAACCGTTGTAGTCTCGTACTCGGGACGGTCTTGGGTACCAACAACGATGCGCCACCATCCTTTATAAAGGAGGGCGCCTTGCATGTTGGTAGCCCAGGCATGGTAATTTTCTGAACCAGTCAGGAGTTCAATCTTCTTGAGGTCGTCGTATTTGGAAGACATTGTGATAGAGTTCTGATAGGAAAATGCATCAGCGTTGAATTCAATTTAAGAACACACATGCAAGCCAGTAGAAATGAGGCGCTTGTGTTGCTGTCTTAAGACGCAAATTCAATGATGAACTTGGTCACAGCCCATGAAGGCGCGACTGAAGATTCGACCAGAGGTTCTTGCTCAAGAAATAGCATGCCAACTAAGGCGCAATAGCTGAGCGTGAACATAGGTTCACCCTCTATTTAACTGCAAGCCAATTAAGGCGAGGTAAAATGCACTAGCATAGGTTCTCCTTGAGAGAAATCACAAGCCAATTAAGGTGCAATATAATGTATATAGCTATAGAAAGTTGCAGCCATTGAAGGCGCAACAATGTACGGATATACCAGTCAAATTTTGCAACGCCAATAAAGGCGTACTTCAAACTCGGCGGTCAGGGCCCATAACCTGTAGAACTTCTACTAGGTAGCTGACATAGATATAAGCCTTACCTGATAGCTGTAGCTTGATAGAGAAGTTGTGCTTAGTGCGAGTAGTGTGAGTGCAAGAGAAGTTTATATTATAGTGTCGTTTAGACACTGTTTATATACTACAGAGAACAGTGCACGGACCATCTACATTGTTTGAGATATCAAACAATAGTACAATGGGAGTCAACAATGGGCATAGCCTACATTGTTCTACACGCATTGTTATGTGTCCATTGATGGAACATCATTGGTCCAATAATAGAACAATGTAAGTTCAACAAATTGCTTGGTAATGCAAAGGGCAAAGCATCACACACGGAGAGCGAGAAGTTGGTCTAGACTATCTGGAAGTGGTTGTACGGGTAGAAACAGAGAAGTTCCGTAATTGTTGATAAACCCTCTGAATTACCATAATATTTCTTTGCTGTATGTACGGGATCTGTGTATTGGGAAGCCCAATACAGAGATGTTGGAAATTGTGCATACTGGGCGAGAAGTAGGAATTGCTGTCAAAAAAGCAATTATGAAAAAATTATAACATTTCTTGGTTGATTGAGTGTGGTCCTGTGCACCGGGAGGCCCAATGCAGAGGTTATTGAAAGGCAGAATATACCAAGGGAAGCCCAAGGTAGATGGTGGAAATTTGAGGGGTCGTAATGCGCTTATCAACATGGAAAACTTTTGTTTGATATGATCTGAGGGTGTGCACAAACAAAGGGGATCACACGTGAATCGCCTCTATCAATGACTGTATTGGGTTTCCCTTTACACCCGCTTGCCCTCTCAAATCTTTTAAGGAATCTTTAGCCTCCATCACTATTATATATTTGGTTGTATTGGGCTTCCCTTTACACCCGCTTATCTCACTATTATCTGGCAGCTGATGACATGACACCTTCCTCTTCCGGTTACCACCACCATCAGCGCGATCAAAAACCAGCACACATCTTCAACAACGCGCAGACCGTGTTCAATCTCTATTGAAAGTAACCTAAGCTATTCAGCAACATGTCCAAGGCATCTAAGGACGACGACGACGACTATTCAGACAGTGGGACGGCCAGTCGTGGTGGCCAGAGGGCGACCGGCCCCCCCAAGGTTTTCACCGCCCCCCAGGGCTCCCATTCTTGCTCTGCCTCAGCAGCGCCAATCTCTGCCCCAGTACCATCGACTACTAGGGCCTTATACAGCAGACAGCAGCCTGGAAGGCTGACCGGCATCAACCCGGCTCATTCCGAGCAACGCCGCTTGCCAGCAGTCACCCCCACCATCCCAACATCAACCCCCACCATCCAAAACTGGGCGGACGATGTCAAGACAAGCACTACGGCCTCTGGCTTACCTGCGGTTTCTGCAGAACACCAGAGCCCCCAGTCCCAAGCCTCGATCCCTCCACCAACTTTGGTTGGCAAGGGTAAGGAGCTTGGGGCGACCCATGGACCCAAGAGACTGCGGTTGGAAAGGAGCAGCGGGTTCGAGACAAGCAATGCCCTTGCAGTTGTCGAAGCGATGGACACAATCTCAGGTTGGTTGAGGGATACCCCTCCCTCCCAGCACGGCGCCCCCAGGGCTGCTGACGTGGCAGAGTTTGCAATGGCTCTCCTCAATATTCTTACTGGATCTCGCTGGGCGACGACCAGAGATTCTTACAACAACACGATCATGGATCGGTTGTCTGATCCAAATGCTCCTTGGGTTGTCCCAAGAGACCCCCAATCTCCCATGCAGTATCCGAACCCTCTTCCGGGCAAGGACCCTAGCATGCCTTTGGTTCCGAACCCCGGAGCGGACACTGTCATGGCGAACGCTCTTGGAGAAGGAACAGATGACAGGAACAACGAGGTTGAGATGGCTCCCTCAGTTCCCCAACCCCCTCCAACTGCTGCCACCCCTGGGGCTCCCCTAGGGTTGTATCGCGGTTGCGGAGGATCCTCTCGTGGTTACAGAAGAGGTCTTCCTCCTAACATTTGTGCCAACCTTTGTCAAAGAGGCTCTGCTGAACACGCTGCCCACATCCCTGCTGCTGCAAAGCAAAAGGGAATTGCTGCTGGAGAGAAGGGGCCTCCCCCAATCTCTCTTCACTCCAAGCCACCACCAGTACCTTGCCCTAAGGGCGTACATATCCCGTTTGGACTTCCTGACCCCTCTGAGTGGAAGGAAGTCTCTAACAACAATAAGGAGCACAAGCGCACCTATGCTGGTGCTGTTGCGTCTGCACCCTCTGCACCCAGAGAACAACTTCGTTTGGCCGAAGCTGCTCAAAGGGATGCTTACTTTGACAAACGCGCCCCTTCGGGCAATCGCGCCAAATCGGCCTCTCCCCCTCCTGCAAAAAAGGGCAAGAGAGACCTCCCTACAGTTCACGGTCCGTCTAGGACCCGCCTTGTTATTGCTTTTGAGGACGGCCCTCCGGAGAACCCTCTGGTTAGGCTCGAGGCCTTGGTTGCAAGGGCCAATGTCGGATTGAATGGTATTCAGTCCAAGTTGATTGCCCTCTCTGCAGTGTCAACCCGTCGAGGGTTTGTCATTTTCACTCGCAGTGTCGCGTCCACTCAGGACATCAATGCTGTTCGCGGCGCTGTCCGTGGACTTTTTCCAGACGACAAGAAGAGATTCTCTCTTGAGCTGCCTTCCTCCACCTCCTTCCTTAAACTGACGGGGTGCCTCCGATACAAGGATCCTGCATGCACGATCCCTGTTACGCCCAACAATGTCACGGTTGCTCTCATGCAATCCCCTCTCGCCCAGGAGATTAACCTCTCCGCTTCTTCTTGAATTGTACCAGAATCTGCCCATTCTGGGTTCATGACAGCGTACTTTGACATCTGGGACTCGGTTAACGGACAGCACGCTGCTGCTCTGATTAACAAATCCTTCATCTTCTTCAACCTCCGGGTCTTTATCAAGCCCGCTGCAGTCCGAGTCTCTGCCCCCCAGTGTCGCAACTGCTTCCGCTGGGGACATCATAAAGCTGCATGCCGTGCTTCTGTACGCTGCTCGCACTGTGGGGGTCCTCACCTCACCGATCATCATAGGCAGCTCGCTGCTTGCTGCAACGGCGGCAAGAAGTCGGATCCTGCTCTCAAGACTCCTGCTGGCGTGGCATGTCCTCATGCTCCACGCTGCGTTAACTGCAAGAAGGACCATGTTGCGTCGTCCCCGCAATGTCCCTTCTCTTTCATTCGCCACAATGTCAATGCTCGCGCGGAGATGAAGGCCCTCTACGACAAGGTGCGCCATGCGCGTCCTCAACCTGCTCAGGCAGCTGCTAACACTCAGAACCTAGTTTAATGCAGGTGGAAACATCTAATTTGGACGGGGGGTTCCGGGAAGTTCGCATTTTAAACCACAATGTAGCAAAGGACTCGTTACTAGTTGGAACATTGCTCGATCGTTGTAGTAGTAGCTACGACGTTTTATTCATACAAGAACCCCCTTGGGGTGTTATCCGTTCTGCTCCGTCCATGACTGATAAGTCTGGGGACGATGTCATTGGTGCGCCAATCCACCCAAGATGGATTCACATGGTAAGGCCACCAGATTCTCGTGCACCTGGGCATCGCCCCAGGATTATGGTGTCTGTTTCGAGGAGACTCGAGCACATGCAACCTTCCATAAGGCGCAATATTGTTGATCATCGCGACATGTTACTACTCTCTCTCTTTGAAAAAGGAGGTAAGTCCCACAATCTGCTCAATGTCTACTCTGACGACAGACGCACTGCCATCAATTATCTTGATGAGCACTCTATTGATTTTCCCGACCTGTGTTATATGGGAGGTGACTTCAACGTTCACTCAGTAGAGTGGGACCCAGAAGTGTCCGCCTTAGGGGGTGCTGCTGCCAAACTAGAAGAGTTTGCTGCGTCCGTTGGCCTGGAAGACGCTTCCCAAGCAATCCAGGGCCTACTTTCTATCCGCGCAATCCTGAGCTGAGATCTTCGGTTCTCGATCTTGCGTTTCTCAAACCCACTGAAAGTCTTGTCCATGCCCCTCGGCGTGAGATGCACTTGAAGCTGAGCTCGGACCATGTTCCAATCTCTACCCAAGTTGAACTTGTGGACATTGTCCCCACAAGAACAATAGAACGCATATCTAAGAAGGACGAGGCAAGTTATTAACCTCTAACTTCCGTGCATATATACGCAAATCCCTTGAAGCTCCTGAGCTCTTGGAGGGATTGATCGACAGTGTTGAAGACTTGGAAGGGTTGGCGGGCGCCATTTTGGTGGTGTTCAATACAGCCTGGAACAAGTTCTCCGAGACTGTTAAAGTTACTCCATTTGCAAAAAAGTGGTGTCCCCAAGAGTGCACAGACACTCTCAAGAAGCACAGGGCCTCTCGCCTCAGGGAGGACTGGACTGCTTTTTGTAAAGCTGTCAAGGCAGCAAAGCGCAAGTTTTTTGATTCTAGGATCGACAACATTGCTACCTCAGATAAAGGCTCTTGGGACCTTATGGAGTGGGTCAAGGCCCGCAAAAATCCTCCATGTGAGGCCATTCAATATGAAGGCCAACCATGCCATCAGATGGGCGACCTCTGGGACGCCTTCCATAACACCTACAACTCTGCCTCTGACAGAGTTTGTGATCTATCACTGCTCCAAGAACTACCGGATCTTCCGGTCAGGGATTGGTGCGACTTCTCCCTGTTGGAAATGAAGGAGGCTCTTGATCCTACTTCCAACAGATCTGCAGCAGGTCCCGACCATGTTGGTTGGGATACCCTTAAAGCAATCATAAAAAGCGACACTGTGCGCAACATGATCCTGACTCTGGCTAATGCCTGTCTTCGGATAGGTCACTCGCCCAAGTCATTCAAAGAGTCAGTCTTGGTTATCATCCCAAAACCAGGCAAGGACTCGTATGCTATCCCAAAGGCTTTCCAGCCAATTGTGTTGCTTAACACGGTAGGAAAACTCATAGAAAAGATGATATCTAATCGCATTCAGTTTGACATGATCATGTATGATGTCGTTCATCCTAACCAACTTGGTGGCGTTCGCCAACGCGCTACCGAGGATGCCGGGCTTCTCCTTACCTACATTGTTCGCAATGGTTGGGCTAAGGGAGTCAAAACTAGTGTGTTGGCCTTTGACATCGCACAGTTCTTCCCATCCATCAACCATGAGTTGCTGCTGGAGATCCTTCGCAAACGAGGCTTATCACCTTTGGTGGTGAATTTCTTTGCTTCTTACTTGGTGGGTCAAAGGACTACTTACTCTTTGAACGGCTTTTTCTCCGATCCACGAGATGCGGATGTTGGGGTTGGTCAGGGCTCTGCGCTCTCTCCCGTCCTCTCTACTCTCTGCATCGCTCCCATTATGGAGCTGTTCAAGCTACGTGCTGTCTATTTGGATGCCACACTGCTCTCTTACGTTGACGACGGCACTGTTTTAGTGCAGTCTAAGTCTCTTGCAGACAACAACCAAGCCTTGAAAGAGGTGTACACTATTTTGTACGCGCTGTTCACAGCTTTTGCTCTTGTCTTGGAACACAACAAGACAGAGCTATTTCACTTTTCCCGATCTAACGACGGGATTAACCCTCCTCTGGACCTCGGCTTTGCGCCGTATACAGAGGGCACCCCCCTTACCCCCAAGCTTTATTGGCGGTATCTAGGGTTCTTCTTTGACCAAAAGCTCAACTTCAAAGAGCATACTAGGCACTACACCACCAAGGCCTTTACTACTGTACAGGCCATGGGCATGCTAGGCAATTCCAGCCGGGGTCTCCTCCCTGACCAGAAGCGTTGTCTCTATTGCGGGTGTGTACTTCCCATAGCTCCACTTGTTACTGAGGGCCATTGCTGCGTATGGCATGTCCGAGTTCTTGCTTGTGGGATATTAAAACATGAAAGTAAAGAATACATCAGTGGTTGGTTTCTGTGTATATCAAACTGAATGGTAAATTAGCAATTGCTCCTTTGAATGTGTATTGAAGAGTAAATTGACTTTGTGAACATACAGGATCAATTGTGAGTTGAGTGCTTCTTACACATATGTAGGTCCAGTAGCAAAATTACCTGGTCAGTTTTGGCTTTTGTAGTCTTTTCAGATGGGTAGTCAGGTTCACAAAATTACCTGGTCAATTTCGACTTTTGTAGTCTTTTTGGATTTGGATCACATTGGTGCAATTACATGGTCAGTTAACATTTGTAGTCAATTTCGCCTTTGTAGTCACATTAGAGACATTACATAGCCAGTTAACTTTGGTAGTCAATTTCGACTTTGTAGTCTTTTTTGTTTTTTTTTTTCAAATTCAGATCAGTTCATATTTGTAGTCAATTTTAACTTCTGTAGTCCTTCTTGAGCCAGTCATATCCCCTTTCCCAAAATAGATGGAAGTCCTGCCCTAAAGTGATGGGGTATATATTCATCAGTCTGAGTTTGAATTCAATCTTTCACTCTTGCTCCCTACCACCACATTCCCTATCCTCTTCCTATTTTGTAGAATATGTATGTAGTCATATTATGTAGTTAGTAGTTAGATAGTATCATACCATATAGCCTACTAATGTCTAGAGTTACCCCACAAAATTCCGGTGAGTCTGTAGCTGGCCCAAGTTGCCAGCTGGCACTTGCCTTATAATTAGAATGCATGCTTACCTGCAAAATTGCACTAACAAAAATCCGGAAAATTCATGGTAATTATAAGGTATATCATGACACTATGCAGCCCAAATTCCGGCTCGAAATCTGCTCACTTGGTCCCTGTGGGAGTCCAACTCTGATAAAATCTGTAATTTCGCAGCGGAAGGGTCTGTATTTCATCTCTCCTGAGATGAGTTTTGCACATATTGTCCTTGTAAGTATTTCAAAACGTAGGTATTACTGCCTTAAAGTGAACGAGACCTTAGGCGTAAAATTCCCACGGTTCATGCCGGAGATATACTCTGCGCACTGGCAAAAGGTGCGGTCCATCAAGTAATGTAAGTGTCTCTTTGTTCTATTAACTATTTACGGTGATCACAGAGCCTTCAATAGTCTACAAAATGCATCTAAAAGTACAAGCACCCAAATTGGGGGGAAGTCAAGTGAGATATGAGCTGTGGGTGGTAAAATTGTACAGGAAAACTCAAAATTATATAGCGGTTCGTCTTTTAGCTATTTACGGTGCCAATAGGTGGGTTGAGTGGCTTTCAAATGAGCCCCTGGTGAGCCAAATCCCTTTAGAACTGAGCCAGCAGCAAAATAATTACTAATTTTGTGTTGAATTAATCATTTTTAGTGTGTTCTGGGGGAATTACTATATTGGATGAGTAACAGCCCAATTTGAACCTTGTCTGGGACGAAATCTCACTCGTGACTTACACATGTAAGTCACGTTTTGATCAGTGGCTGTGCCCACCTCATTAATTTTGAGCTGGAGCACCTGGTGCAATGTGAGGTTGGCCGTTTTGGTGGATACACCTAAGTACATGATGTTGCTGTCAGCTCGTCTCTGATTTTTTGCTTATGGCTTTACGGAATTGTAGATGTATGCGCTCCGCACAATATGAGCATTGAAACTTTAAAATTGGGCAAGAACTGAGTGAGTCATCAGCTAATAGTTGTCAAATTGTACACCCAAACTTTAAAATTAGATAGCTGTTTCTTTCATTAGCTCTCTACGGTGCTGATAGGCAAGCTTATTAGTATTGACATGAACCACTGGTGAGCTAGATATGTTGAGAGTTGTGTCCAGAACAAATGAATTCCTGATTTTGTGCTGAATTGATGATTTTCTGTGCGTTTTAGGTGAATTCTCATATTTGGTGAGACACAGGGTAATTCAAACTTCTCTCAGACAAAATTGATGGTGTAGAGCACCTGCTGTGCTGGTTTCAAGACTTCATTATAGCTTACTTGGTTCATTTGTGTGTCATTACAAACTTCAATAAACAGCTTTTATAAACAACATATCATGTGACTGGGGATGAAAAACGCTCGGAGCAGTGCCCATAGAAAAGAAAAAAATTCTGAGGGTGAGAATAATCATGTGACTGGGGATGGAAAACGCTCAGGGAAAAAGAACAAAAAAAATACTGCCTCAAGATTGGAAATGACCGAGTCTACCCTACGGGCAGAACTCCGAATAGGGGTATCGTCTTTGGTTCTATAAGGACGCCCCCATCAAGGGCATCCTGGCCACCTTTAAGCATATGCAGCGTAAGGCCGCTATTTGGATAACAGGTGCTTTCCGCACCACACCCACTGGAGGGCTTGAGGCGCTTGCTGGCCTCATGCCTATCCACCTTCACTTGAGAAAGATGCTGCTACGCTCTGTTGCGCGGCCAGTTACTCTCTCAGACGCCCACCCACTCAGAGCTCTGCTCCAAGGCGGTCATTGCAAGACTGCTGAAAGGCACTCATCATCTGTCAAGATTCCTGTGCCTAAAAAGTACAAGAGTCCCGTTGTAGCCCTGAACGACGTGCTATGCACAAATGTTCTCGAGCATATGTCCCCTGGGGATGCTGAGGCAAAGCCAGGGTACAGGTTGATGGACCAGGCACCGAAGGAAACATTGGAGGTCAGGTACTTCACCTCAAAAGAAGTGCTTTGCACAAATCAAGGAATTGTAAGGGCAACTCGGCCCGAAGCCCCTAAGAGAGGCCTAGAATGCTGAGGGATCCGAAGTATGAATAAAAGGGACTATTCTACTACAATGGGGGCTTACCTGAGGAATCCAAAGAGAATCATGTGGGGATTCTCAAGGGATAGCCCTCAGCTATATACCTAGCTACAGGGATGGACATGCGGTACATGCATGTCCATGCTAAGCAAACACATGATGATTACGTAACTATGCATTGTGTAGAATAGGACCCGAATGACTTCCGAAGTGCTCCGATAGGGCACGGGAAAGCTTCGAGATGCTTCGGCCCCTTATCAGGCCGAAAGGAGCTTCGGAGGGGCGCGGAAAGGTTCGGAAGCGGACCAAAATCAGGGGGGCTGACGGGCGTCCCCTGACATTACTCCCCCTTCAAGGTTGCTGCGCCTCAAAGCAACAAGGAGTAGAGTTGGAAGAAAATAAAAAAAAGAATAAAATAAAATACTCAAGCATTCTCCTAAGTGCCAACCAGTTCCACATCAAGTCTTGGTTGTCCTGGTGACTTTCTTTGCAGGCCGAGGTACCACGGGAATTTTCGGAGCAAGGTCCGGAGGGAGTTGGACAATTCCGGGGGTGGAAGGTTTCAGCGTTGACTTCTTCTTGCCTTCGGGCTTGGTTGCAGATTTCAGCTTTGCTGGGAGGCGTCGGGTTGCCTTGTGTGTGGCCTTCTGAGTGCGTTTGGCCTTGAGTCAGCAACCGGAGCATTGTCCGCCAGGTGGGCATCGCATCATCTTGATCTCCTAGGACCCTCTGGTACAGATTTGGAAGGTTGGATTTCCAGCACACTACATATAGAGGCTGCTGCCGCATCCAACAAAGCCTTGTATAATGCTGCACACCATCAATCCACTTTTGACCACTCCGACGCATACTCCGAAACTTCAGGATCACCTTCTGAAAATTTTGGAGCCCACTCCGAGCCACTCCCAACGCTCCCGCGCACTCCGACCCTCGGCCGGTTTCAGCCTGTTTCCCGCGGTTCAGATCGTGCTGAAACACCTATTGGAACCTTGGCTTCACAGTCATGTTGTTTCAATGGATACAGACAGTCTTCTGGAGCTCCATTGTCTTGTTGCAGACCACCTCCCCAAATGTGGTGTCAACTTGGCTGAAGTGCGAGCTCTAAAATCAGCTGGAATTCCTTTGGAGGCCGCTCCAAGTCCAAAGGCAAGTAAGGGCTCCACTCCAAACCCCACCGGTCCTACTGTGGCAACTCCACCCACACCTCCCACACCCCAGACCAAGAACCCCGGTCAAATGCGTTCGGAGGCCACAGTGGGAGAGGAAATTGCCTAAGTTGTTCCGGTTTGGGTCAACAAAGCCGAGCGAGTCACTTCGGGTAAAGGTTGGAATTGCTGTTGGAACTAGCACGCTGGAACGGACTGCCTACGCATCGTTGGACTCCGGTGCATCTGGCATGTTTATCGATACGGACTATGTCAAATGGCATGGAATTGTTACCCGGGCTCTATCACATCCTATCCCTCTCCACCGGCCAGACCAAACTTCCGAACCGACC
>MU157981.1:13935-29171 GCA_015657495.1 Crepidotus variabilis
GGCAAACCCCACACAAGATCACCTTGATCGGGCATTGTATATCTGCAAATATCTTGCAGGAACAAAAAATTATGCCCTAGTCTATAATGGACCAGATCAGGAAGGTCTCTACGCCTATTGCGATTCAGATTGGGGATCAAAAGAAGCACTCAAACGGCAATCTATTGCTGGACACTTCTTCAAAATTGCCGGAGCTAGTATCTCCTGGCAATCTCACACGCAGAAGACCACTGCCCTGTCATCAACAGAAGCCGAGTATATGGCACTGTCAGATTGCGGGCGACAAGCGGCTTGGCTGAGAAATCTACTTGAAGAACTTCACATGCCAACGGAATCTATCCCAATTTATGGTAACAACCAAGGCTCCATCTTCATCGGAAATAACCCTGTGACAGAGAAGCGAACCAAACATATTGATATACGCTACCACTACGTCCGGGAACTGATTGAAGAAGGAAAAATTGAAATCTTCTTTATCAGAACAGATAAAAACGCCGCTGACATGTTTACCAAAAACTTGGGTCCACAATTGTTCTCACGACATCGAAAACAACTTGGCTTAGAATTCTTTGAGAAACATCCTGCACTATAAAACGAACTCTGCCGCCTGAAAATCCTTTGTGGCTTTCCATTCGATTCATTCCCCTTTATCCCACATCATAAAATCACTATGTCCTATGTCTACAACAACGAGCAAGCACCTCTGGATCGCCGTTCACCTTCTAATGATAGTACTCTGGGGGACTCTTATGTTTCTTTACCTCCACCTCCTTCCCAAGATGGCCGAGCAATAGTCACTCAAAGCAGCCCCCAAGTTGTAAAGGAACACACCTATCACAATCAGGCGCACCAACTAGTCACCGTGTACACGCCAACTACTGGATCCATCTATTGGTCAGTCGAAGGATTTAATGACGGTATGCCCTTCAGTACCATCAACTCACCCACTGGATGGTCTGATGCCATTCGCCCCGCTCCATATGTCCGTCTTTTCTTTGACGACCGAGCACCAGGGTGGACCGCACGGACTCCAGAAGGCGCTCGACAACCTGGAACCATTATTGCAAACTGGTTCAACAAAGACGGAAGATGGGTGACACGGTACACCAATCCAGCTGGCACCGACTACTGGAGGGTAAGTGGTTGCTTTGCCAACCATGCCTTTGACGCTATCAAAGCACCTCCTGGCTGGCAAGATGCTATCCAACCCGCTCCAGGACAATCTATCACGTCGCCCTTCTTGCATCGTATGGAGCCCCAGGATGGTCGAGCGGCGTCTCCCATGCTTGGGGATGATGGTCGAGATTTATCTCCCATTACTCCTATTGATGAAGAAGATGATCCAACTTTACGCATCCATGTTAATCACATGTATCGCATCCCCAACGACCGTGGGGATCTCCCAGCCTTTGACCGTGACGACGAAGACCGAGACCCCAACATGGACAAGCTCTTCAACGACAAACCCACCGCACCGTTTACCACAACAGGGGGAGATAGGCAGATGGTCATCCTTGATGATGGGGAAATCCATCTATTCCCTATATCCAACTTCCATCGGTCGAATACCATGGAGCATGCCCTCGATCACATCCCCAACAGCTACCCTGAGCCTCCTCCCAACCAAGAAGGGAAGCTCATCGTCGACTACATCTATCACAAGGAAGTTGTTGGTGGTGTCGTCTACTATCTGGTAGCATGGGAGGGACGTGATGCAGGGGATTCGAGATGGTTGAAGGCACAAGACCTTCTCAACGCATCAAGTCGGATTGCTGAGTACGAGCAATGGGTACATGACAAAGTTTGGGATGAGCGTCAAGAGCGCATGATTCAGATGGCGGCTGAGGTCATCAAGCGCAAAGAGGATGCGAGGCATAGGATGGAAAGCATTGAGAGGCAGACAAATCAACAACATTGAGGACATGGTCGAGGTAGCAGGGGACGAGGATCTCGAGGACGAGCACCAATTGTGACTTGATCCATATCGGAAAGATCTCGTGGTGGTGGACCATCCCAAGCAGGCATGAGTAATGTAGACTAGATTCTACAAATTTGTTTTATTCATTTCTTCTTGCTCCTTTTTCTAAATTTTGTAGTTATATTTTCATATCATGAAAAGTCCGCTATAGCACGCTTATCGCTGTGCTTAGCGAGGGGGAGTGTTGACATGCAAAATATGTCACTCCTATTATTAGATTACAAGTAGCTCGTCTATAGCATATAGACAGAGCTTTCCACATATGTACATGGTCTGTGCGTATGTACTCTACTAGTATATAAGTAGCACTGTAGCTCACTAGTAAATTAAGCAATTAACTTGGTTATTTGCCTTATTAGTTGCTTAAAACTTAACACCCAGGTAGCTGTTCGAGTTTGATTAGAACCGCGCTAGCTGCACACCTAGACGCCACTTAACAGTGAGCTCAGGTTGTTTCAACCCATAGTTGCCACCAACAGGCCAGTAATTGTGTAGATTGACCTCAAATAGTCCTACCTGCGTCTTGGATCCAAAGCTTGCATGATGTGGAAGATAGTGTCAGGGGACAACCTGAGCCCCTATCCTAGCATGGTTATGCGTACATATGTTCTCCTTATCTATGACAACGTCTGGTCTGCCCATTGCATCATCCCATTTCTCTTCATTGTAGTTATGTCACTCTCCACCTATGACATCATCCCTGATGTCATATGATGTCACTATGCCATACATACCGGTAGATAGTTTATCCAATGTAGTATATAGGCTGGTGGTGGATCATACATCAGTGATCCACCACCTGATTATCAACTTGGCCTCTGGGCTACTCTTTCCCTTACAGATAGAGAGTGAGATAAATAGCTATGCAAAAAAGGAGAGCGCACTGGAGGATGGAGCTTTGCCACGACCTTGGATAGGAGCGGGCAGAGGGGTAGGTGGTGGTTGAAAGCAAAACACCTCGTTGAGGTGAGCACGGAACATAATGGAAAATTTTCCCCTGCCCTCCAAAGTTTGGTCGGCACATAATTCTCACAATGTCCAGAAAATCCTTAGGCATACACCAGCTTGGGGTGAAATTGTAGCCACTTTGAGAAGTTAAGATAGCACTAAAAATAGCCCTGCTACAGGGCACTACAGAGTTTCTGCAGCATGCTACCTAGTGCAGTGTAGCATTCACAAGCATCTATGTAGGTCTATATGACTACAAGCTGCTACAATACCTTTTGAGCATGGCACACAATATATAGACATCCACTACAATTTACTACGAGATAAAATCAGGATTTGCTGATGTGTATCCAGTGGAGTGGTGGTGAGAATGAATATCTTAAGAAAAAGCCCAAAAGAGAGAGAGAAGTGAGATCTCAAGATGAAACCCAAGAGGGCTTTATAGGTTGGTCCAGTGGAATAAGGAGCTGAGATCTTGAGGTGGAATCATATTCTGACAGGTACATCTAATTGCCACCTCAATTGCCATGGGTTTCTCTAGACACAAGTTTCATGCTGGTCTTGGTTTGGGTTTCCCAAAACACGATTGTATCAATGTATTTACAATCTGAAGAATTACAACAATGTTAACTACATATGTATGTTAAACCAAGAACCTTCACCATCTGTCAAAGGTTCTCCATCAACGTTCACAGCCCCAGGGGCAGCTTTGCATTCAAGTCTGTGATTTTAAATGATCTCAAATCTTAGTACCATGAAGACACATACAGATTCTTTGGCAGACCGCTTAGAGGCTTTCTCAAAGACAAAGAAGGGGTATTTTGTCTTCTACGATCTTGCAGCGCAGTTCCTGGTTGACGAGCTCCCCCAGCCGCTAACCCGCTCCTATAGTTGTCAACTTTTCTGAGCCAGCGTCCTACATTGGTGCTGCACCACTCAAGTTGCTTGGCATAGTAAACAGTGGCAGTACCATCTCATTCAGACTTGTCAGAACTCTGACCTTCAATTCCGAGTGCATCAACAACTTTGTGAGCATCAAGCCAAACCTTGGTTTTGTTGTCGAGGCCTTCGTCCTCTGAATCAATATCTTCGGGGTGAGGAATACAATCCAAGATGGTATCTAGCCGTGCAAGATAAAGCTTGAATTGAAGAATCCTGAGCTCATGTGCCATAGTTGAAAAATTAATCTTACCTCTGCACAACAAGTGTTTTGACAAGCTTCTGACTTTCTTCCTTCCTCCTTCCCAGCTACCCTTCAATTAGTTTGCTCAATATTCTCTTCTAATACTAGACACTTTGCCCAGAGATCAGTGTGCATTCTCTTCAGTCACGCAAAGAACATATCATAAAGTTCCTGCTCCTCATCCAGCTCAAGCATTTTGCCTTTGTCAATGCTAAGTTTTTTGAACTCCTCAAACAGGACTTCATTCCAGACTGAATGGATGCTCTCCCAGTAGACCTTCATCGGCTTTATAGCTGGGCTCCGGTGTAAGCGTGCATTGAAATTTTTTATATGCTGTTGCAGTGAAGTGTCTTTGTGAAATATATCATTGTGAGTGAGAAGTTCTGAAGTTGACTTAATGCCAAGAAGAATATTGATTGATTCTCTAACCCATTCCTATTCACAGGTAAGAAACAAAAAGCAGCAGAATGAACATCCACATACCAGTGCTTTGTTCTTGTCTTCACCTCAATGAACTCGCTTTCTTGGCTCTTTGAAGCCACTTCAAGACAGCTTATAGAATTTGGATGATTCTGGCATGGATGCCTTTGTCTGATGAAACCCTTGAGTTTAAAGTTGGTTCAATTTCTCTTTGAGTGGCAACTTTGAATACTAATAAATTATTTCTCAACAAAGGTCGCTTGTGAGCCATGCATATCTAACCTACCTCTTCAGGAGTTGGCGCCTGGTGCTGGGTTTTCCTTAAATATGGACGTGCGAGCGTAATAGGTTTAGGAACAGACAATAACTATCATTACAATGTCAATCTCAAGCCAGATGTTTTAGATTATGACATACCTTTGGCGAACCCCTCTCCGTCGAGCTTGCGCAGCCATGTCAGCTACTTTAAGCTTTCATATTAGGATATTTCCCAACCTAACGTATCCATCTGGGTGGGGAATATCCTACTCAGAAGCTGCCTACTGCCTTCTATAAAGAGAGAAATGGCTGGCCGGAAAATGGTAGTTCCATATTGGGAATGATATGTTATATGATAGTTTTGAATGTTTTTCCAGAAATGCCAAAATGCGGTTTGTTATGGATGATTACCAAAAGCGGAAATATCACTTGAGAAAAGACCCTCCAAAAAAACATAGCTCTCTTTTCTCCGTTTTTGTTTGAGGGTCATCTTTGATATGTTTTGCATTTTCCTGATACTTATTTGTACCTGAAAGTGAATGTGGAAGCATGGAGTGAGAGAACAACATATGGCCGGAGATTGATGGCTAATCAAAACATGTCCCAAAAGGGAAGGTCCGCTATTTTTGGATTGATGCAAGTAGGGGTGGTGATCCGGCACATATCCTGGCTTCCAATGGACCAATTTGCGCGTTATAAAACGTAGAAATATACTTACGAGTAGCTGTCGACTGCGTCGACCAATTCACCATGCTGAAAGCTTTCCAGTAAGAGAAGAGGTGCCATCAGTTTGATTCATTATCTAATTATTTTTCTCATACTGTGTTACTACTTACTCTACCTAGATTTTCTCTTTCAAGTTTCTTTACTGTTATTCAAGTCAATGCGCGGAATTATACATTCACGTCTGCTCATTGAATGTGCCTGTCTTGAAGGCCGAAAAGAAAAAACAGACAGTACTGTGCATTTTTCCAGAAGAAGAGGATAAGATTCTACCCAAGTTGCTCAGTTGTGTTCCATCCAACTAAACACATCATTGAATATTCCAATAGGCCAACATTAGCAACTCAAAAAGAAGACCTTCTAGAAGCCGTAGACATCATATATTCAACGCTCATTACAACCAGATTAATAAATGAACATGAAGAGTACCCCGATTCTGCCACTCGACAGTGCCAACTGAGATGTGTTCAACAACCTCTCCAGCCTCGCTTGATGGTAACAAAGCTGGTTCACTCTTGCTGTTACTTCGAGTCATGGATCCAAGTTCTTTTCTCAAGTCAGATTAATATGTTAATGACATTACTAGCATTTGCGACTAACCGTCAGACCTTTAAGTGTTTCCTCCACTCCTCGAATATCCTGCATTAGAGTTACTCTTGAATGATCTCTTTGCTAATCAAAAAATTTGTTAGAACAGCAAGATAGGTCTATAGAAATACATTTACCTGGCATGTTTACGAGTGTCTTGTTTGACTTGAAAGATTATACCTTCGCCTGATTTATAGTACAATGAATTTCCATGGCCACGGTTTCGAGAAGACTCATCATTATAGTAAAAATAGACACTATGGACCGGCCTAAGTACGACAATGCTACTGTCCATTACACATACAAATCATATGTCCGCGTACAACTTCTTGATGTCTCTGACAAAGTTCTGCAAGCGATAGAGGTTACCAACAAACCCCTCTGAAGAGATGGCAAATACATACCTCGCAACCAAATGGAAGAGACCATTCAAAATCCTCTTTATATTCACGAATGTCATGCTTGGAGTCTTTGAAAGGTGTGTACATAGCCGTACCATAAAGTCTACAAGGCTGTGTCGGGCAACCGGGGTGAGTTGAACACCCATGATCCTGTGGTACTCCAAGAATATCCAAAGGAATGTTGAAGATTGTGTAACCTTGTTGACAATATTTTTTGATACCCGTAAGGTCGCTCTCCTGATTTTGAATAGCTGCGCCGAGCCAGCCGTTAGTCCACTCTGGGTATAGGCAGATATGACCATGATGAGTGATAAAATTCATTGCTAGCCATTCAACTCTCCTCCTATGCTCGCTGCCCAGGCAACCCGGTGGCGATACTTGGCGTTACGGTCCGGGTAAAAAGTTGCGTCAGTTCGATTGGCTGGCAGTCCAATACGGTGACTTGCAAGCGCTGATCTTTTGGGAAGTGACCCTACAAAGGGGACGAGTTGATGCGGATGAGCAACTGCTAAAGAACGACCGGTTGGTCTTGGATGGATGCGTGAACGGGAGGGGGAGGATATACAGCATTGACAACTCAGCTGCGGGCAGTTGAAAGTAACAATGTTTGGTAAAGCCGTGTTAAGTTCCGAAAGTAGCTTGCAGTACAGCATGCATTGGAATGGTGATCTCTGCAAGACAGTCCTTGTTAGTCTTCTCAGCTCTGCTTGTAGTCAGCCAGGCATACCAACTTCATAAACACAGGTTGAAAGCTGTTGCAATCGCCGGCTGGCGGCAATAGAAAGATGGCTGATAAAGATACAAAGAATTTCGGCAACTTAGCATGCGACGACTGCAGCTCCAAAGAGCCCTTCAAAATGCCTTTGGTCTTTGTTTCGACGGTGTAATGTTTTAGGCCACATAGGGGTGCTGGACCCCGCAAGCGTCATTGAGTCGTTGAGACCCGCCTGTAGCATTGACAGGCTCACCACAAAAGTCGTCTGTCAGACAAAACGAGAGGCAACAGAACGTCAGCACCGGGCAAGTTGCAAGGGAGCGAACCAATTCAAGTCACGTCAGAGCAGAAGTTGGGGCTCAAACGTGCGCGTGACACCCTGCCAATGGAAGCGGCACCAATTGTTCTGCCATTGCGTATGCGCTCTGTTAAAACCACTCAGTTTAAACAGTTGTTCAATCAGCTACCTCAGATAATTCAAATAGTTTAACATACTCGTTTAAACTCTTTCGCGGGTTAACCATGGCTATGTTAACTTCATGAAGACTGAAGAATGGCAAATTAAATAATAGCTAATTAAACATCAGAAGGTAAAGAGAACGACGGCTGCTGGTTTATATCAACTGACAATGCCTAGACACAGGTGAGGATATATCGGGACAACCCATGCAAGAAGAAATCGGCCAATACAACAACACCGCGGAGCCAGGTAAGGTCTTGATTTATAATGAAAAGAGCTGTATTTCTGACGAAACTCACCCAGATGCCGAAGAATCGAAAGATGTCATCATTACAAGTGCCGACAATGCATTGCTGGTACTCTACCTGGTGAAATATATATCCAAAGAGTAGTGACGTAATCTTCTCCAATGGAGCTATGGTGCCTGCACAACTCTTGGCATTAATCGATTTTTTCACTGGTCTGGAGATCACGTAAACAGTTGCCATAAATGGAAATATGTTCGGTGCCTGCACAAATTTAGAGGGGTCCAGTAACCTTAGCTTTCAGCACGGTAATAAGAGTATTACAAATTGATATATGCAGAAAGGTTTATGACTTTGAATATGCAAAATAATTGGCCCCAGGCATGTATTAGATGTTCCAGAAGCGAAATCATATGGGGGACCTGATGGTACAGGGGTACTGGTGGGTAGATCTTGGCTTCTACTGGACGGATTTGGCTCAAATAAGTTGGCAGTTTGATTTTACATATAGTATACTGTTTTATAGCATAGAAGCTGCATAGAAAATGGATCATAATTGGCCTCAGGAGCGAAGAATTAGTGATACAGGCAAAAAGCTCAAAAAGCAAACTTGGATACCATCTTCTACTGCATGGATTGACTCCAAACAAGTTGTAACATAAATGTTGGCTTTGAGGGAGAGTTGTTGATTGTTGAATAGGCATTCTCAACACCAACTGGTTACATTGTCGCATCTGGGGGTTCAATTGGAGAGGGTGAGATAAAGATCTGGGCAAAAACAGTGAGTACCTCTTCTAAAACAGAGATAACAGTAACTTACAGTTTCTGCAGGCAGCAACACAACATTGTTGATCGACAAATATGACACCACCAATCTCAGAGTTTCAACTCTTGTTGAATATTAGCTTGATTGTCATTGTTGCATTTCTGACGGCGGATAAATAGTTTCCCTATATAAGAGAGGTGAGCATCTGCTTTGAATAAAGAACTATTAACTTACTTTATTGGAGAACTATCAAGCTGCTTCTGTTTACCTTATCACTGACACATTCAGCAGCATCAGCGAGTATTTTGGCCAAATACAAGATAGATTTGACGCCTTTGGTCTGCATCCTGCTACAACGGCTGTTTCAGATTGGGCTGAGTACACACCAACGTTCTCCGAGATTGTTCTTGCACTTGATGATGAGACATAAAGGAAGGTAATGGGTCTAGGTGCCCGACTAACAGTGGAAGAGCTCTGGAATGGCCACAACGGTCAATTGTGTAGAACTTCTACTAGGTAGCTGACATAGATATAAGCCTTACCTGATAGCTGTAGCTTGATAGAGAAGTTGTGCTTAGTGCGAGTAGTGTGAGTGCAAGAGAAGTTTATATTATAGTGTCGTTTAGACACTGTTTATATACTACAGAGAACAGTGCATGGACCATCTACATTCATCAGGAAAAACAGTCTTGTCTTTGAGAGTCCCAAAGGATCCTTAGGGATCCTTAGGGCACTGAAGGAGTGAAGTCATTGAAGAAGACTTGAGATCCATTGAAACCAAGGTTACCTCAGTCTGATTTCCTTAGGTCTCCTTGGGGATTCCTAGAACTCCTTGAAGGATCTTCAACAACTCTTAAGGAGCACTATTTTGCATCTTAAATAGCCTTCACAATCCTTGAAATCTTTGAGTTATCATTTTCTTTTGCAAACATTTGAGAAAGGTGAAAAAGAGGTTTATTTTGGCTATGCTAGTACAACAAAATCAACCATAATATCTAAGTATTAGTTTAGAGGCGGAGAATATAGTACTACTGATTACAATTCTAGTTAAGGGCTGAAGCAGGGGTATATACAAAAAACCCACCCAAAAAAAACAGAGGAGAAAAAGCAGAAAAGAAGGGGGAAGAAAGACGAACAAACATACCCGCGACAGATCAAACAACAATAAACAAAGAAACACGTAAATAAAAGTATAAAACACACTTAAAACCCAAAGAACAAAGACCACCAACCCACAGCAATCCACACCAACAACCTAAGACCAGCCAGCAGGAAAAGGAGAGAGAAGGAACGCAAGAAGACAGAACCAGGAAAATCAAAGAAACAAATGCACTTACACACACACGCAGAAAGTCGAACGGGAGATCGAAAAGAGACAGTTGACCCCCGCACCACAACCACCCCCCCACCAACGCCCACTCCACTGTCCAAACCCCCATGTTTTGTATATACCCCTGCTTCAGCCCTTAACTAGAATTGTAATCAGTAGTACTATATTCTCCGCCTCTAAACTAATACTTAGATATTACGGTTAATTTTGTTGTACTAGCATAGCCAAAATAAACCTCTTTTTCACCTTTCTCAAATGTTTGCAAAAGAAAATGATAACTCAAAGATTTCAAGGATTGTGAAGGCTATTTAAGATGCAAAATAGCACTCCTTAAGAGTTGTTGAAGATCCTTCAAGGAGTCCTAGGAATCCCCAAGGAGACCTAAGGAAATCAGACTGAGGTAACCTTGGTTTCAATGGATCTCAAGTCTTCTTCAATGACTTCACTCCTTCAGTGCCCTAAGGATCCCTAAGGATCCTTTGGGACTCTCAAAGACAAGACTGTTTTTCCTGATGTCCGTCCAGGTTTGTCAAGGTATCGTCCAATGATTTGGATTGGGTACCAATTTCTTTGGTAATTCAATAACGGGAAGGCGAGATGGACCAGGTTTTGGCTCGGATTTCTTCCCTTTTTGTAGATCCCTTTTTTTGTGAGGGATTTCCACCGTTTTCTTGTAGAATTTGTCGCTTTTTAGAAGTCTTTCAATTTCTGATGGTGCTTTGTCACCTCAACTGCTTCCAGTCAATTTATTGGGTAATTCCCAATTCCGTGTAGATCTGCGCGGACCTGTATTGCGCTCTTCCGCTTCTTGGTGTAAGTTATCTTGAGGTTGAGGTTCAGGCATTAAAAACTGCTGTATCTTGTCCTCTTCTTTGTCATCGTCATCAAACGGGGTTGGTTGATGAGGTTCTTGATCGAAGTCCGGTTGAAAATTGGGTGAATCACGCGAAGGTGATTGTGGTGGTTGAGGATCTTTGGAAACATCTTCCTGAGATTTGGTTCCCCCAGATTCTTTTTGAGAATCTTTTTCAGTGCTAACGTTGTTTTCTTCTTCAGAAGAACTTGATGAGTCGCTCTTTGGGCTATTAAAATTCTTGCCCTTTCCAAATTTGGGTTGACGTGTTTCATGATCTGAGTCATCGTCTGATGCAGGATAATAAGGTGCACCAGGTTTGTCGCTTCTGCAACTTTGCTTTGGTTTACGTCTCTGTTGAGGCGATTGATCGCCAATAAGAGTGTGATTCGGCTCTTTAAAGCCAGGGCATCGAGGAAATGCTGTTTTTTTGAATATAGCATTTGATCCCTTGAATAATGCGTTATTTTTGCGCATAAATAGATAAGCTTCGTTCCAAACTCCAAGATATGTCATAAACTCGGATTTCGGCGCTAACTTGTTTGCACGTTGTGCAGGTGGAATGCGTACATACGCTCCACACCCAATAACTCGAAGTTGAGAAATATCAGGCCTCTCTCTGTTGATTAATTCAAACGGGGTTTGCCAATTAAGGTGTCGCATTGGAGTGTGATTATAAACGTGAACTCCGTGCATAACGGTAAATTCCCAAAACGATGGTGGCAGACATGCCAAGTGTTGCATTGCTTCACTTTTGTCCATCGAGGTTCTATTGAACCTTTCTGCGCGACCATGTTGTTCGTGCTCGTGTGGTGCGCTAAGTTCGTGTTGAATTCCTTTTTCCTTCAAGAAATCCTGAAATGCCTTAGGCATGTATTTGCCTCCACCATTTGTTTTCCATATCTTAATGGTGCCTTTGTGTTGAGTTTCAACTTGGGCAAAAAACTGTCTTGTGACTGTGAAAGTGTCTGATTTCTTTTTCAACATGGCAATCCAGGGGCAGCCTGAGTAATTGTCGATGAAGGAGATGAAGAACTTGTACTTGTGGTACGAATTGATCGGAAACTCTTTTAGATCAGAATGGATCTTGTCGAATGGTTGAATAGCGCGTTGAGTACGAGGTGGATATGATCGCTTAGGCATCTTTCCTTCTGCACAGCCTCTGCATGGTGGTAGATCTTTTGGAATGTCGATCTTGGATGGAAAACCATCAACATGATCCTTGCAGTGCCTTAGTACGTCGTCTGAAGGATGACCGAGTCGGCGATGCCAGATCTCGTAGTCGACAGAGTAAACAGTAGCATTTGCTTTTAGATTCTCAATCATTGTCGAGATAGCATGTACCATATAAATGGATGCTCTGTTAAAGATGGGATGTGCTTGCAAAATTGGAGCACATGGTTGCTTGTACTGAATTATTGCCTTGAAGTCGCAAGCACGATAGATAGCAATATCAGATTTTTGTCCAACGGATATGTTGCCATCAGCAAGGAATTGTCCCATTGCCAATAGTCAATGATTCAACTTAGGAATATAGTACACTGGATAAAGCCTAGTGACCACTTTTCTATGGCTTGGTTGATGAACAAAGTGTGTTATAAACACAGTGCCTTTGCCTTCAATGTGAATGGGGACTTCTTTGTTCGCGGTTAAGACAGTCATTCTATCTTTTGACGCATAATGTTTATACTTGCTGAAGTCTGTTAACTCCATAGTAAAGTGCATAGAAGCACCAGAGTCTAACATCCATGGGATATGCTCATGTGTCTTAGTCTTTCCCTGACAATCAGTACAGAACGCATTAAAATCGTTTGATTGTGAAAATATATCTAACAATCTATGATCTATGCTAGGGGATGCTCTGTAAAGGCAGGTTAGCGAATTGCGTATCTGATTGAGTTCAGGTACTGACCAGAACTTGCGGAAGCCGGGTAGCTCAACCGCTTCATTGTCGGAGTAGAACTCGACGGGACCGGTGGACAAAGCATTATCTTCACTGGTTTCACGCAGAGAGATCTCATCTTCATCGCGCTCTTCAGCGCGTCCTTTACCCCTATCCATTTTGCCAGTGAAGGCAGTAGAATCTTTGCTATTTAAAGCGGCGTCGATGTTGAAGTCATCAAACTCGCCAATGAAGGCGACGGAGTGAGAGCCAAGAGAAGGCTCATCAAGGGTCATGCCAATGATCTCATTGGTGATGGGATTGACAAACTCCTTGCATGGTGTGAGGTGTTTGACAAGTGGAACATACTCATCATCAGAGTACATGTTGGAGATGCGGTTGCCTTCGAAGTCGGCACCATAGTCGTCCATCATTTTGCGCTGAGTCTGTTCCCATTCGAGACGTTCGAGGAGGGACTTGGTGGGGGGATCGTACTTGTCAAAGATGACGTTGTTGTCCGTAGTGTCCATGATCTCATTGGGGATGTTCTCGTTGATGAGGGACCACATCTTGGCTTGAATAGATGTGCGGGGAATTGTCTGATTCTCCCATCCAGGCACCTTCTGTTTAGCCAGACGTTTGTTGGCAATCTTCTCCATAACTTCCATGTGGGAAGCTGTCTTGCGCATATTAAGCGTGTTTAGGTTGTCCCAAGTGAGTTGCACGCTGGGATAGAGAGAGTTTTTGGCTTGCTGAGTAGCGGCCGGTTGAACCTTGGTCCTTCTGAAATGAAGACCGGTGGGTAAAGTGGTGACAACCGTGGATGGTCGTTCTTCGAAGAAGGGGCTAGGTGCATTTTCATGCATGAGTTCCATTCCTGGACCTAGGAGACTGGCAAAGTACACCTCTCTCTTCTTCTCTTGAACCTTCTTTCCACCGCGAGTGCGTCCGCGTTCTTGGTTCAAATTCCCCCCTCAACCACCATGTCCACGATTTCTCCCGTTTCCACGTCCTTGGTAAGGTGGACCAGAGTGGGAGTGGTCGTGTTGGTTGTCAAAAATAGGGTTGGGACCCTTCTGCTTGACGGCAGAGAGCTTTTCAGCTCGGGGTTTGTTCAACCGTTTGAAAGAGGCGGAGTCTTCACCAATTGCACCATGCTTGTGGATATAGACGCGTTGGACGCCGTTCTTAATGGTTTCCCAGGTGGGAACGTCGTCTGCCTGCAAGAGACTTGGTAATGAGGGCCATTGCTGCATATGGCATGACCAAGTTCTAGCTTGTGGAATATTAAAGCATGAAAATAAAGGATACATCAGTGGGTGGTTTCTGTGTATATCAAAATTAATTGTATATTAGCAATTGCACCTTTGAATCAGTATTGAAAAGTAAATTGACTTTGTGATCATACAGGATCAATTTTGAGTTGAGTACTCTTCACATATATGTAGTGAGAGCAGCAAAATGAGCTGGTCAGTTTTGACTTTTGTAGTTTTTTTAAATTTGTAATGAAATGCACAAAATTCCCTTATGAATGTTGCATTTTGTAGTCTTTTTAGATTTGTAGTCAGGTTCACAAAATTACCTGGTCATTTTCGACTTTTGTAGTCTTTTTGGATTTGGATCACATTGGTGCAATTACATGGTCAGTTAACATTTGTAGTCAATTTCGCCTTTGTAGTCATTTTTGAATTGGTGGTCACATTAGAGACATTACATAGCCAGTTAACTTTTGGTAGTCAATTTTGACTTTGTAGTCATTTTTTCAAATTCAGATCAGCTCATATTTGTAGAGGTCTTTACACTCCACCACGTATAACCACCGGATACCACCGGACGTCCAGTACTTTTTTGTAGTGTTTGAATTTGGCAGAGACACCAGCCAAAAAATCACCAGATGTCCGGTGGACATCCGGTGGACAAGCACTGGACATCTCTGAAATCCGCCGGACATCCGGTACTTTTGTTCACCGGTATCCACCGGATACTGCTGGATCCGCCGGATGTCCAGTGGATACCGGTGAACAAAAGTACCGGATGTCAGATAGCTTGACTCTACTGGATGTCCAGTACATTTGTTCACCAGATGTCCAGCGGATCCAGTGGTACACATTGTCCTGTACATTTGGAATCTTTGATATCCAGCAGTGTCCACCGGACGTCCAGTGGATCCGACGGATTTGTCCACTGGATGTTCAGTGGATTTGATGAATTATCAGTAATAACCATTGAACATTATCCACCATATTATTTGTCTTTACCAACAAAAACTTTGAGTCTATATAGCTATAATGGGTTTTGGAATAAAAAAGAATTTTAAATGATTGCAAGATGTGAACATCCACACACTATACAGCTGTAACATTTTACAGCAATATCTATTATATAGACCTACTATTTATGCCAATTTTTGAAAGAATTTTAAAAGATTAAAAAATACAAATATCTTCCAAAATGAATCTATAACCTACTGGTGCTCCAACCACCTA
>MU157982.1:20804-32242 GCA_015657495.1 Crepidotus variabilis
CGGTCACAGTATCAAACTGTTATTGGCTCCTTGCTGTACCTAATGCTTGGAACCAGACCAGACATAGCCTACGCAGTTACGCTTATGGCAAAGTTTTCGGCAAACCCCACACAAGATCACCTTGATCGGGCATTGTATATCTGCAAATATCTTGCAGGAACAAAAAATTATGCCCTAGTCTATAATGGACCAGATCAGGAAGGTCTCTACGCCTATTGCGATTCAGATTGGGGATCAAAAGAAGCACTCAAACGGCGATCTATTGCTGGACACTTCTTCAAAATTGCCGGAGCTAGTATCTCCTGGCAATCTCACACACAGAAGACCACTGCCCTGTCATCAACAGAAGCCGAATATATGGCACTGTCAGATTGCGGGCGACAAGCGGCTTGGCTGAGAAATCTACTTGAAGAACTTCACATGCCAACGGAATCTATCCCAATTTATGGTAATAACCAAGGCTCCATCTTCATTGGAAATAACCCTGTGACAGAGAAGCGAACCAAACATATTGATATACGCTACCACTACGTCCGGGAACTGATTGAAGAAGGAAAAATTGAAATCTTCTTTATCGGAACAGATAAAAACGCCGCTGACATGTTTACCAAAAACTTGGGTCCACAATTGTTCTCACGACATCAAAAACAACTCGGCTTAGAATTCTTCGAGAAACATCCTGCACTATAAAACAAACTCTGCCGCCTGAAAATCCTTTGTGCCTTTCCATTCGATTCATTCCCCTCTATCCCACATCATAAAATCACTATGTCCTATGTCTACAACGACAAGCAAGCACCTCTGGATTGCCGTTCACCTTCTAATGATAGTACTCTAGGGGACTCTTATGTTTCTTTACCTCCACCTCCTTCCCAAGATGGCCGAGCAACAGTCACTCGAAGCAGCCCCCAAGTTGCAAAGAAACACACCTATCACAATCAGGCGCGCCGACTTGTCACCGTGTACACACCAACTACTGGATCCATCTATTGGTCAGTCAAAGGATTTAATGACGGTATGCCCTTCAGTACCATCAACTCACCCACTGGATGGTCTGATGCCATTCGCCCCGCTCCATATGTCCGTCTTTTCTTTGACGACCAAGCACCAGGGTGGACCGCACGGACTCCAGAAGGCGCTCGACGACCTGGAACCATTATTGCAAACTGGTTCAACAAAGACGGAAGATGGGTAACACGGTACACCAATCCAGCTGGCACCGACTACTGGAGGGTAAGTGGTTGCTTCGCCAACCATGCCTTTGACGCTATCAAAGCACCTCCTGGCTGGCAAGATGCTATCCAACCCGCTCCAGGACAACCAATCACGTCGCCCTTCTCGCATTGTATGGAGCCCCAGGATGATCGAGCGGCGTCTCCCATGCTTGGGGATGATGGTCAAGATTTATCTCCCATTACTCCTATTGATGAAGAAGATGATCCAACTTTATGCATCCATGTTAATCACATGTATCGCATCCCCAACGACCGGGGGGATCTCCCAGCCTTTGACCGTGACGATGAAGACCGAGACCCCAACATGGACAAGCTCTTCAACGACGAACCCACCGCACCGTTCACTACAACAGGGGGAGATAGGCAGATGGTCATCCTTGATGATGGGGAAATCCATCTCTTCCCTATATCCAACTTCCGTCGTTTGAATACCATGGAGCATGCCCTCAATCACATCCCCAACAGCTATCCTGAGCCTTCTCCCAACCAAGAAGGGAAGCTCATCGTCAACTACATCTATCACAAGGAAGTTGTTAGTGGTGTCGTCTACTATCTGGTAGCATGGGAGGGACGTGATGCAGGGGATTTGAGATGGTTGAAGGCACAAGACCTTCTCAACGCATCAAGTCGGATTGCTGAGTATGAGCAATGGGTACATGACAAAGTTTGGGATGAGCGTCGAGAGCGCATGATTCAGATGGCGACTGAAGTCATCAAGCGCAAAGAGGATGCGAGGCATAGGATGGAAAGCATTGAGAGGCAGACAAATCAACAACATCGAGGACGTGGTCGAGATAACAGGGGACGAGGATCTCGAGGACGAGCACCAATTGTGACTCGATCCATATCGGAGAGATCTCGTGGTGGTGGACCATCCCAAGCAGGCATGAGTAATGTAGACTAGATTCTACAAATTCGTTTTATTCTTTTCTTCTTGCTCCTTTTTCTAAATTTTGTAGTTATATTTTCATATCATGAAAAGTCTGCTATAGCACGCTTATCACTGTGCTTAGCGAGGGGGAGTGTTGACATGCAAATATGTCACTCCTATTATTAGATTACAAGTAGCTTGTCTATAGCATATAGACAGAGCCTTCCACATATGTACATGGTCTGTGCGTATGTACTCTACTAGTATATAAGTAGCACTGTAGCTCACTAGTAAAATAAGCAATTAACTTGGTTATTCGCCTTACTAGTTGCTTAAGACCTAACACCCAGGTAGGTGTTCAAGTTCAATCAGAACTGCGCTAGCTGCACACCTAGACGCCACTTAACAGTGAGCTCAGGTTGTTTCAACACCAGACACTTTCAAACTGCCTTCACCCCCCTTGGGGTTCTCTCAATAGCTCTGAACGGCATTTAAACCCATGGAAGTGATTCAGGGTACTTTTGTCATGTCTCTAGAAATATTTCAAAATAAAGTGAAAACATTGCCTAAACACATTTAAGATTAAATCAGAGGGTGTCAAAAATATTCTAGATACACTTTGAGCCACTTCAAGCGCCTATAGGGGCCTTCCAGAACATTCTTGTCTTACCTTAATATTTAACTAGGAAAAGTCTGAGCTTGCTGTTGACATTACATCAAGGAGTCTCTAGACGCCACAGAGCTCTTGAAAAATACATTGAGCTTATTTCCAAATTTAATCCAGATGAACTCAGGATGAACTTGAAGTTGGACTGAGATTGTTTTACAGATACCCGAGATGGAACTTGGAAGTGCATTCTACGTCTGCAAGGTTCACTAAAGAATAATTTGAAATGATACATCTATGAGATAAATACGGATAAAAATACTGAATGTGTAATCTACCAGAGTGTCTGATAACTATAAGAACTCTGCCAGTTATTCAACAAAACAAAGATGCAAGATCTGGAACAGTGCCAGATGTCCATTCATCCAAAGGCCAACTCTTTGAGGCACCAAATTGAGGAAATAACATACAGCTTTGGCGGATATCGGTGTTGTACTTGAAATCTGTTTAGCATCAAGATAGGCATAAATCACTCCAAAGAAATAAGCCACTAGACTACCCAATGGCTTGGACATAACCATCTGGATAAATGAGGCTCTGCGCCTAGCAATAAGTCAATAATCTGGATAAATGAGGCTCTGCACGTGAAAGATAAGTTAATAAATTGTTATAAAGCGATAAAACATTAGAATATATATGAATAGTAGTCAGTAGAATTAGGATAGAATGCCCTGGGAACATTTTACTAGATTAGTCTAGAAGGCTGTGCCTTCATTAGTATATAAGGAGGTCTGCGAGCTGGACAAAAAAAAACAACAACTTAACCAAGAACCACCAGCATCTCAAGAGTTTTACCTCTTAACCAGTTCCGGCCTCTTGTCTTGTCTGTACTCCGATAGTCCAGCAATACAAGTATATTTGACCCTACATAAAGCTACTTATTGATTCAGTCATTCTTCTCTGTAAAATAAATTAGAGCCCGACGCTGCTAAATTTATTTACAGAAAGTCTATTGAATTTATCTCATTTTCTTTGAACCACTAACTTTGTCATTGTGCACAACTATCACAGTGTCGAAGCGGCCATGTGGGTTGTCTGTTGTTTGGGGTACAGCTTTGATGGTATCAGATTTGGTGTCTTCATATCCTTGTAGATGATGGGGAGAAAATCTGAACTGTGTCCAGACATCCAATCGGTCAAAGGGCAGAGGGAAAAGGTGGGACCAAGCATTTGATGTTTGTTGAGCAAGAAAGCAATTGAGAAATTCCTGAAGATGTTGGGAAAAGAGTGTGGCCTTGTGTTCTTTCAAAATCTTGGGTATGGGTCGCCGAGCAAAAGCAGGATATTGTCAGTGGATGCTCGGCACTCCGTTCCACATTGGCACGTGACCGAGTCGTTCGACTCCCTTCCGAGCCTTCTGAGCCACCGACCAACCTTCCGACGCCTCAGAACACTCGGTCGTCCCTCGGAACCCTCTCGGACCCCTCGGACCCCTCGAATTGTTCTTGGCACGTGGCCTAAGGGTCACCTCACTTAGCACTGACACGACATGGCCTCATGTCACATTGTCCATAGAGTATATAGTCAGTAGCTCACCTTAAGGGATATCCATCTGATTCTCTTTGGATCTCCCTTAGGTGATTAGTTCCTTTGTATCTGCTAGATAGTTTATTGACATCTTTGGATCTCCCTTAGACTTCCGGTCTCTCATAGGACTCCGTCCTAAGGTCGCCCTTACAGATATTTTGCAAGCTGACGTAGGGGTCAATTTGCTGGTAGATCTGCTGGGGCTACTGGTTGGTCCATCTGGTTAAGATAGTTGTCAAACATTGATATCTTCTCCCGACGTGAAAGCCACAGGACCATCTGAGGAAAAACATCTTGCTTGTTTGATGCTCGGTAGCCTTCTTTTGCAAAATCAATATGGAAGCGCTCAAATGCTTCTGTATTGTAGTTGTCGGTGGTACCAAAATATTTGATTGCTTGAATATAGTGCATTAAGGAGTGAAACTTTGGTATGTTGAGAGTATCGTGTAGCTTGAGGTGAATGAGATGTTTCTTGAATTGCTGGAAGGTGTTAAGCGCAGTCTTCATTCCGTCAAGGGTATCGTCGCTGTGAGCTTTGTATTGAGCAAGGTATATGAAGTTGAGGAGAACTTTAAAGGCAACAAGTCACCAGGAACAACGCCCACAAGGCACCCGAGGAGGATCTTGGCCATTTCCTTTCGTTCTGGACTGCTAATCTGAGATAGTACTGAGAACCCATTATCAAAATGGCAAACACCATATGCAGGTGGGAGTGCGCAAATCCGCGCATCAAGCTCTTTGTTGGTAAGAAGAGTCTGCTCCATTCAATGAGATATTTGACAACTCCCTGATATAGCTGATGTAGAACGTCCGGGGTGAGTGAATCGTGAATGTTAGTGAAAGGAAAGTCTGTCCAAAATGGCACTGGCACACTGCCAGAGACATCGTCTTTCATGCAAACTTCTACAAATGCAGAACTTGTTGAGGTGGAGGTGGCAGCTGCTTTGATTATATCTGTTGTCCACTTTGGAGTTCGAGGTTCACTTGGTTTTGGGTCGCCCAGGCTGCTTGCTGGTGTTTGACACTTTGGACAAGTGCCATATTTGGTGCATGCAACAGGACATTGTTCCGGATAGTCGGCGGAATAGCATGCCAGGACAGGATGAACACGTTGGACCTTACCGTTCCCACTAGTCATGTCCACGCCATTGGTTCCTGCTTTGATAAGAGGAGTAAGGATGTGACGCTTCATCCAAGCAGAGCACCTTTCCAGCATCCAAGTAATCTTCTTCAATTCTAGTGTCGTCTTCTTCATCGAGAACATGTATTGCAAAGTTGCAGTTTCTTTGTGCCTGTAACCGTTCTGCTTCTGTTGTTGCAGAACCTGGCCCTTCTTTGCCTATCTCTGTCTCTCTTGGTTCAGGTTCCACGATGCCAAGAAAGTGAAATATATCTTCTTCTTCCACATCCATATCAGCAGCAAAGTCCTGGATGGCATTGTTTTCCTCACTGAGAGTAGGCAAGGGAGGAAGTGAGTGCATTGGGTCATCTTTGGTAGGAGCAGGTGAGACTGGACGGAGTGAACCAGTACGTGGAATACAGTGACATTTCTTGTACTTTTTTGAAAGAGTTTGGCGACGGAGTTGTGACTCTGCGTCCATTAGTTGACTATATTCAGGATTTTGGCGCATGTGGCTTTGAAGCCCCCGTAAAGTTGTAAAATCATCTCGATGACAGTGAGAAAATTCATACAGATATGTATGTCTTAATGCAGGCATAGTAGAATTCACAGTGTTATTGCCAGAAACGTGGAACAAAACAGATATCCTAGATTGTAGTTGATAAGAGAGGAGACTACTCTGCAACAACAAGCGTACTATCTATCACCTGATGGATATCTAATTTAAGGAAGCATCAACCAACTCCTTGCATGATAAAATGACTGCTTTGAGGCGTAAAATCTCATCCTGTTGTGCCTTGAGCTGTATTTGTAAAGCAAGAATTTCATTGTACGCAAGTTCTCATTGTCCATGGATGAATGTGTATGTTGCAAACGGTACGGTCATTTGGGGGGTAGAAAGATAAATGTCTTCTTCGCCTTCGCTGTTGGCATCATTTCTGCTAGCATCAACAGGAGCATGCTGTGACAATCTGGAAGGATAGTCACCGTCTTTACATCAGGAAAAACAGTCTTGGCCCCAGGGATTCTTAAGGCTCCCTGAAGACTCTTAAAGATCCTTAGGGAGCTGAAGGATCAAAGGCACTGAAAGGCACTGAAGGACCCCTCAGAGCCATTGAATGCTAAGTTGACCAAGTCTGATTTTTCTAAAGCTTCCTAGGGATCTTTGAAAGATCTTTAAAGCTCATTATGAGTGCCTATTTTATGCCTTGGATTGCCTTTCATCTTCTTGACAATCCTTGCAATCACACTGAACTTCTTAAATAGGCATGAAAAGGGACAATAAACAATATTTATTTGGATTACATTAGTACAACAGCTCTATATTAAACTATCTAATCTGTAATCTTGTGGTAAAGAGATACTACTAATTACTACAATTGTAATCAAGCATTCTAGTACTCTATAAAAGATACATACCGGGTGGTATAAAAATGGGCAAACAGGAAAGGGGAGATGAGGGGGAGATGCGAAGGAGTAAGATGAGAGGGAGATGTGATTGAGTCTCATTCAAATGTTTGGGCATATTCCTTTCACAATGGTGGTGGTGCGTTGACAAGAACATGAGGTAAAAATAAGCTCCGGTGAAGGGGGCTGCTGCTTTGAGTGAGGCTTTGAGTCTCATTCAAATGTTTGGGCATATTTCTTTCACAATGGTGGTGGTGCGTTGACAAGAACATGAGGTAAAAATAAGCTCCTTCTGAAGTGAAATTGAAGAGTATGTAAGTAACGGCAGACGGATCAAGTTGACACACTGACAACAGATGTTAGTAATAAAAGGATTGCTTAATATGAGCAACATCCCTTGCTGTACATAAGAGGCATCTTACATCTCAGCTAGAAAGAGTTTAGATAAAAAAGATATATTGATCAGTTTGTTGGACAAAGTTTGCAAATACATGATACATCATCTACCTCTGGGCCAAATCCAAAGGTTGATTTTAACCAGATATTGCCATCCCACCCATTCTGATTCTTTGCCCAAGCCTTGGAGTGCATATCTGAGTGAAAGACCATCGATGAGCACCGACCAATGAAATCCATATTGAAATGACTGGTCTTTCCAGATTTGAAGATAACAATATCGCCATTCTTGAGGTCAAGTACTAAACCAGATTCCTTGAGGCAGAGTTCACCACCTTGTCAATCTTTGTCCATGATTGCCAGAACCAAGCAGATGTCATGGTCCTGCCAGTCACAATGCAGCCTTGTAGCAACATTGAAGTTTATCACAAAACCAGAGAATGGATAGACAACCACAGGCTCTGCGCATGGCAAAATGTCTATGTATTTTGATAGGACTTCAAAGCTGTCTGGAAGAATCTTTTCAAGCTGATAAAAGTTATCACCAAATGAGAAGTGAGATATTGCATATATGGAAGCGCTCACCAGCTCTGTAATCCAGTCAAACAGCGGCTTGAAGACACATTGAAGTTGAATATATTCTTCCAACTGTTTCTTCATTTCCACAGAAGCGTGAGGGACGCTCATTGCAATATTGACATGGTGTTGGGAACCTTCTTTTTGCAGCATAGCTGGATCCCTCCTTCTACAGGTTCCCTTACCTCTCGAATAGTCAATATTGAGCACAAAAGGATGTGATTACAAATAAAACATACACTTTTACAGTAGCGATTGTAGATGCAATGGTGGACGGCAGGAAACTTGCCAAACTTTCCCTTGGACTTGGTATTGGTATGGACAAGAATTCCCGGATAGATAGAATCCAGGCCACACACAAGATCCTGATGAATTTGCTCAGGCATCTGCGGACAAATAAAAGCAAGGAGATCCCGATTTTTGTCCAAAATCTGGAGCATTTGGCTGTCAGAATGTAGTGTAAGAAGACGCCAGTTATCAACAGCAAATAATGACCTACTCTTTTAGAAGGTCTGTATCTAGGCGGATGTATTTCTCAGGCTTGTATTTGACCCCACTTTTTAACAGTGTCTGAAGCTAAGGAGATTTGAGCAAATTATTGGATCGATCAATCAAAAAATGAACCTTCTTCTTGAAATTGTCAAAGGATTTTGGTCGATATGCTTTCTAGCAGTCAGGTCCAGGGGCAGGATAATTTTTCCCCTTTGTAACATTGCACAAAGGTCAGCAATATCTGCTACTTTAGGCCATTGAAATGGGTCTTTTAGAACAAGAGCACAAATTTTGGTAATGGAGAGAGTTTCAAGCCAAGGTTTAGGCATAGAAGGTATACAACTATGATCATAAAGTCGTTCAAAGTATGCACGCGTGGTTGCTTTGACCCCTTCAGGATCACATACCAGCTTGTGGGGATCATCAAGGTTGTTGACAATGAGAGGAAAGGGAATAAAATCAAAGGACGAGGCATTAAGAAATTTAGTTGAGCCTTTGAGGGCATGTTGAATACGCCATTGGTCGTGTTTCTTAGCCCTAAGCATGATCTCTTTGGATTTCTTGGCATAGAGATCCTTATGCAGCTTTCATCTTTGTTCCTTTAGAACCTGTACGAGGTTGCAAGGGTCATTATGCTCATGGTCTAACATCGCCGTAAAGTAGATTCGTCTAGCAAGATCTGAGGCTTTGGTGGAGGGTCCGCATTTTGCAATATTAATAGCACTACCAGTTGCGCAAATTTTCCCAACAATCAATTGAATCATACCATTTGTCAGGTTCTTGGTTGTCTTGGGACATAGCTTGCAAGTCCCAAAAACTGTTTCAGCAGTAGTGATGAGGATGCTGGAAAACAGCTTGTACTGCACTAGAAAATTGTCAGCATCTCCTACTGGTTGAGCTAAGAGAGACTCAGCCTGGATTCGGGTGTCCATTTCATCGCTGAATAGAGAGTACTTTCCCTTTTCAGGCTTGGTGGGCATCTTGACACGGGGACGGCGTGCTTGATTCCGTCAAGTTCGCATAGTGAACGGAGGGTTATTGGCATTAGAGCTGGGCTCTGGATGGAGATACGTCAATCGAGAGAATACAGCACAGTGGTCCGTGCCAGGGACCCAGTCTGTGAAGCGGTCAGCAACAGAGATTTCAGAGTCAAAAAGCAGTCTTCTAGAAGATACAACCCAGTCAATGATGTTGTCTTCTGAATTTTACTATGACGTCCTGACGTCCAGTCTGCGGCTCAATTGTGATCAGGTTAAGCTGACCACAGGTCATGAGCGGAGGTGGTATTAAGAAATCTTTGGAAAGAGTTTCTTGTGTCAGCATGATCAGAGAGATATTTGGACACCGAGAACGTGGCATTCAGGTTGCCAGCTAGTTTCCAGGATGTGGAAGTCTTGGAGCATATGTCAGCAAGATTAGTCCAGAAGTGGCCTACATTGGGATCAGTTGTGGATCCAGGGTTCCAGGGGCATAAGCACCAATTATTCTGTACAAAAAGGAACGGTTGTCATAGTTGTGAGAGGCTGGTTCCTCGTAGATGTCATATTGATCATAAGGAAGAGAGGAGCTTAGCTTGGACGGTGTTTTGGTTTGCTCAATTACAAAGACATGTGGTCCGCAAGCATTGATCATGTGACCAACATGGCAAAGAAGAGGAGTGAGAGGAGCAAGCAGATAGCATTGGGACGGGAGGACAATCTATAAGAAGAAAAGCAAGATAGGTTATGACAACTGCTACTAAGATCCCTCAGTGAGTTCAGAACTCCACAGCTATATTATTCCAAGAAGAGTTTTCAACTAGACCTCATTGGGTGTCCTAGAGAGTTGTCATCAGTCAAGTGAAGGTTATTCAACTGCAATGTGGAGAGTTGGCTTACCATCTGAGTTTCTGGTTGAGCATCCTTCAGTGTTGATGACGAGGCATCATTTAGTTCCTCAAAACGATGTTTCTTGGGTGAGCTGGGGGCAGTCTGGTGTTCAGATGGGTTTCCGACAGCGGTGGTTAAGTTTCTTTTTGGGTTCTGGCATGTTCTCAGAGATAGATACATTAATGGAGCAAAAGGGAATGATACCTTTTGGAGCTGGCACAACTGGGAGTTGTCATTGTGGATTTACAGAGATAGTATATGATCTCACTTCTGCTGTCTCCACTGCAGAGCTCAAAGAGTCTTTAGTGCCCCCAGCAGGCTCAAAGATTCTGTTGGCAAAACTTCACCCAGTTTTACTGGACTAACATTAGCAAGGAAGCCAGCATTGGTCTCTCAATGAGGAGTTGGAGCTTTATTGGCTTCTCAAGCTTTATGCTCATGGAAACAAACTCACCTTAAGGGATTCTTAGGTGATTACTGTGCTATTTCGACCAACTGTTTGGCCAGTGTGACGTGTGACCCTCTGAACACTTTGGCTAGGTGTTCAACAACCGGGTGGGACCGTGACATGCGACGAAATATGTTCACGGTTCATTTTCCAATGTTCAACAGCAAGCAATGGACAACAGCTCGCCCGCGCTTGTCAGAAGTGTTCTTAAAACTTCATAGCTGCCAATCAATGCTAGGGTAGAATTCTTTTTCTGTTTCAAAAGTCGGATGGTCTTTAACAGGTATCTGTGTGTCTAGCAGGCTCATAAATGCCTCAAATTATTGGATGTTGTCCTTTGTTTCTTCCATTTACAATTCCCCGGAAATAAGAGACATTTCGGCTCCTAGAATTGAAGGATACTGAGGCAGAGGAAAACCATGCAGGTGAGCTATCAAAGTTGATTCAAGTTTTCATCATCTTATAACCTCAAAGGGCATTAACAGGTGGCACCATGGATTTCACTACGTTCCAGTCCATTCCCGTTGCATATTATTCACATCTCTTTCCCCTGCATAGATGCTCCATCTCAGCTTTGATTTCTTTCCACCTTCCACTTCAAGATCAGCGCAATACTGGTTTTTCAAGCCCAAGCATCTTACCTATCGTCTTTTTGTGCCACTCTAAACCTCAGGCCCTGAGTCTGGATTATATTCAACACCTCAAGACAGCTCCCATTCCCTCCCAGCCCATCCTAGAAGTGTAAGGGCACGACAGGCGTCAAGCGACTGAGGGAAATCCGAAGTTAGATTGACTACTAACTAACATAAAGGTAAGGCCTACCTGAGGGAA
>MU157983.1:0-13398 GCA_015657495.1 Crepidotus variabilis
GGCATACCGAAGATGGCAATTTTCAGGTCAATTTCCCTGGGTAAAACAATGCGCTTTCAGAGCCTTTGATCACCCTGGGAATGACGAATTTTTCCTCCGAGCTCACCCAAAGAGGCATGTGACCACGTGAGTGAACAAACATTTGAAACAGTGTCACAATTGGGCGCTGACACCCAATCCACTGTCAATACTTCCCCTCCCTCTTTCTACGATGCTCCCTCGTATGCAGTGCTGCCACTTGGAATAGCCGCCAACACGGCACATGATTTAATCCACTGCTAATAATTTGATTTCCGTGATCCCTTGACAATGGCGACGGTCCGAAGAAAGCATGCCAATGTCAGGTCGCTGATGGCGCTGCTAATATTTTGATCCCTGCCACATCCCTCAACAATGGGACTGGAAGCGTGTTGACGAGGCGATGGCGGTGTGCGATCAGCGACCTAACGTCGGCGCGCTCATTGCCTCACCCTAAATTTTGAATATCATTTTAGTGCAACAAAAAGGAGTCCCCCCAAGGGCTGAGTTTTGGTATGGTAAAAATTATTTCGAAAAGTCCAGGTTTACGCTGTTGCGAAATTCCGCATTTTGGTAGGTCACATTTTGATACACCTGAAATTCATTCCAAAACAAGATATTTGTCAGAGCTCAAAAGCGGCTCAAAAGTTACAATTTAGGTATCGGTCTGGAGGCTACAAAATGTAAGCCCAAACTTTTTATTTCAAGTAGGCCAAAAGCAGGTCAAGATTATATATTTTGAGCCAGTTCAGAGGAGGCGAAAACTTATTCTAAAATTCATAATTTACACTAAGCTAGAATCCTTTCCATAAATTTGTTATGGCTGAGAAACATTTTCGGCGGCCTCAAATTTGATGCCCGCAGCAGTGTCTTCGGTTGGACAAATTAGGAAAAGAATTGGCTCAATACTCGTGTTTGTGGGGGATACTAGGCCCGGATACTAACTACAGCCATCTGCATATTAAACATTCCCACGCATTGACCTCACCAATATTTAGAGAGCCAGAGATCACACATTTATGTTGTGTCCGGCCCCTAAGCCGCGTCTTGATTTTGAAAGAATGTGTTCAAGGGGAATAAGGACAAAGTGGACCTGTAAAGTTTATTGTTTTGCTCAAAAACTGAAATATCTTTGGATGAGAGTATTTAAGGGCTCTCAGATTACTCATACCCTTCGAAAAGAACAGGCCGACTTTTGTCTACTTTATTTTATTTTAGTCGTTAAATTGAAACATATGCATATACAGCTGAACTAGACTATACAGCTTGAGTGAATAAATCATTTCTTGGGACTCTGTGACTACCGTATCCATCTCAAAGGTCACGGTTCTGAGGGCGTCCCCGTATTTCGGGATACCTGCAACCCTGCTCAACGACATTTGGCTCGGCAGGAGCAGTGACAGGCCGAACACTTTGCTTACGCAGTGCCGCGAAACCAAAAGAATGGCATCTACTATCCAGCTTCCAAAAGTAGGAATAATATACTATCCCACCCACTAAATCTTGCGAACAAGCGGAATTGAACTTCCCAAGAAGGAAAAATGTTAGAAAATATGTGGAATTATGTGGTTAACATTCTCAAATGTGTTCCATTACATCATGCAATGCAGAAGATTCGCAAACAAACGAGCACAGATGTTTGCAGATCTGGGAAATGACGCATCATCAATCAGCTTTCTCCTCTCCGGCGGCCCAGCAACGAAGTCTCTCCTCAAGTTTATATGCAGGTCAGGTAGATTTTATTCAGTTTTTGGAGACTCCTTTTAGAACAGATACTTATCATATAGCCTTTGATATTCTTTCGGCTCCGGCCCAGCGGACTTCCCGCTATGCGAGACGCTAAGCGTCTTGCGTACAGCTTAAACGGACAATCTACGGAACTTAGATATAGACTTAGGATACCTACATTACTAGTTGATCAGTCAGTGTATCCCCTATATATGGCTCGGCCACAAGGAGGGGCGGTAATATAACTAAAAAAAAAAAAACATTCTCAAATCATAGCACACTACCCAAGTCATCTAACCACTACACAAATGCCTCTAGAAATTCATACTAAATGCGAGCACATCAGCAAATCCTGATTTTTTGGTGTAGCATCAGATAGCATGGGTCTCTTCAATTATAGATCCCTAATAAACCGCATAGTGGCCCCTAGCATTATAGCTCTATATAATTGTAGCCAGCTACTAGACAGCACTGTATTGCTTACATTGTTGATCTCTGCTGCTATATAGCAAAGCGTGGCTAATTCATAGCGCTCCATAGCAAGGCTATTTTTGGACTTGAAATCTTTATCTCATGTCAAATGTCCGTTACTAGGAAATTTACCACACACTCCAACTTGCGTGAATTTTATTGTTCAAGTATAGTATTGTACCAACCACTTGGCAAAGCTCAACAAGTAGTTGTGCCAAGCCATGCAATGGGCAAAACATGATGTTTTGCCCATCACACGGCTTGGCGTGAGAATTATGCACTGACTCAACATGATCCAAACTCCACGTTCAAGTTGATGTTCTTTCTTCATCCCAACTGTCTTCCACCGCCCTCTTATTCAATCCTAATGGTAAGTTCTTTTACTTCCACAGTAAATTACTGGAATATTCTCATCTTTCTTAGATGATGCCAGTGTGCTCAGGCCCCAGTAGGTATGTTTCTTTGTACACTTGTTAATGTGTGCATTATAGACTTACAGTGGACTCACCGGAACAACTATGCCTTTGCCTATCGTTATACTCACTTGGAAAAACATCACATGCAATTGGCTCTTTGGTCAAGGTCGTGTTGCTGTTATACTCTTTCCCCCTTGTGCTACTTGTCAGGGGATGCCTTGGCATCCCCTGACTCTGTTCCACATTTGCACGTGACTGAGTCGTCCAACCTCCTTCCGAGCCTTCCGAGCCACCGACCGACCTTCCGATGCCTCGGAACACTTGGTCATCCCTTGGACCACTCGGACCCCTCCCATTGTTCTCGGCACGTGGCCTAAGGGTCACCTCACTTAGCACTGACACGACATGGCCTCATGTCACATTGTCCATAGAGTATATAGTCAGTAGCTCACCTTAAGGGATATCCATCTGATTCTCTTTGGATCTCCCTTAGGTGATTAGTTCATTTGTATCTGCTAGATAGTTTATTGACATCTTTGGATCTCCCTTAGACTTTCGGTCTCTCACAGGACTTCATCCTAAGGTCACCCTTACACTACTAGCTCAGCGCAGAAAACCCTTTGTAAGGTTGGTGAGTGTCTTGCCTTTCTTTGAAAAGATGCTTAGTCTGTCATTTAACATAGATTTTGAATGGAGGGAATTCACGAGCCAACATAAGATCTTGTTGGGGGTTGACTGACTATCCAGCATGAAGAGCAATGGTATGTCTTAAATGCAATCCTACTCGCATTTATATTTTAATGTATGCCCCTTCATCTAGCAATCACATCCTTGCTCTTGTCCACCGGTTTACTGCATTGTGGCTTAATATGTGGTATGCTATTCAAGTACCCTGTTTGCGTTGTCAAGGCTTGCTCATGTAGCCGTGTTTGTGTACTAGATGTCAATTCCCTTGTTGCGCCATAGTCAAGCCCAATTATCATTTATGGTTGCACCACCAGCAACACCTGTAAACAAGCACATCCACGCCGAAAACTGAGTCCCACCAAGAGTTGTTGCTATAGCACGTTCATTAGTTTACAGTAGCCTATTATATGTATATCTTGTAGTTGCCTACAATAAAATTGGTTTTATTCTACAATTTTTATTGGTCTATCTGAGCCTGATCTAAGTCCAGAAAGAGTAATTCATCCAAATTAACCAGCTCTAGTCAGCGCAACATAGTTGACTGGGTCTGGTATATAGAGAAAACCAGGTGCTAGGTAGTGCTGCGTACTGCTACATAGCATGACAGGTCATCTACCGGGTGTAAAGGGAAGATAGCCCAGAAGCCAAGTCAATAATCAGGTGGGGGATCATACTGATCCACCACCAGCCTATATACTACATCGAATAAACTATCTACTGGTATGTATGGCATAGTGACATCATATGACATCATGGATAATGTCATAGGTGGAGAGTGACATAACTACAATGGAGAGAGATGGGATGATGCAACCATTTACCCATTTGGATCACCCAAAACGGCCCCCCAGAACCCACCCATCCCCCATATCTGCATAGGTGTGACAATCCCTATATAGCAGGTAATTCCCATGTATATAGGGCCACTGCTTGATAGGGCTGTGGACATGTAACTGAAGTATGCCCAAAGGCATGTTTTCAAGTGTTGAGCTAGCCACTACAGGTGCTATGTCTCGGAACGCCAAGACAACTGGTCGGACCTACTTGCAATGGCCAAATTTGCACACAACAACCATGTCCACTCGGCCACCCAACAGACTCCGTTCATGCTCGACACTGGTCAACACCCTCGCATGGGATTTGAACCCCCGGAGTACTCGAAGAACAAGACTGTGACAGAATTTACGGAACACCTGAAAGCAACATTGGAAGAGGCCAGTTCAGCATTGGTCAAAGCAAAGAAAGACATGGCAAGGTGGTATAATCAGCGAAGGGAACCCACTCCAGAATGGAAAGTTGGTGACAAGGTATACCTAGATGCTTCCGATCTCAAGCTAAATCAACCGTCCCGGAAGCTCGCTCACCGACGCCTCGGACCATTCAAAATCCTGGCAAAGGTAGGCCGAAACGCCTTCCGACTTGAACTACCACACTCTATGTCTCGGGTGCACCCAGTCCAAAACATTGTGAAATTAACCTTGTGCCCACCAGACCCGATTCCCGGTCGACGCAAACCTCCACCTCCACCTCCAATAATCATAAAGGGTGAAACAAGGTACGAAGTTGAAAGAGTGCTCAACAGTCGGATTTGGCGCGGTAAGCTTCAGTACCGTTTGAGATGGGATGGATATGATTGAGGACACAATTCCTGGGAATATGCAGAAAATGTGACAGCGCCGGACCTCTTACAGGAATTCTACGCAAGTAACCCTCATGCGGTTTGAGCAATAGGTCCAACTGCAAAGGAACCGGAAGTGGAATCCATCCAGGGACACCCAATCACCCCCGCTGGTCATCGGTACCTGGTCCAATGGAAAGGCCAACCAAAGACTGACAATTCATGGGAAGCCTCAGACAACCCAGTATTTTTTTCGGAACGCGGAAGATCGACACGGAAAGGCAAAACAGTAGATTTGGGTGATTCAATCACCCGCAAGGTCGGTTTCAAGAAAGTACAATTTTATCTAAATAAAAGAAATATTCTTTTTTGGGGAGGCGCCGGCTCGGACCACGTCAGTTGGCCCCCGCAACCGAACCCTCTCCAACCAACCCCTCCGCATCAGCCTTCCCCTCATCTTCCTCTTCACCCTTACCATCTCGTCATCCGCCTCCTTCTCCTTTCCTTTGCCACTACCCCCCGAACCCTCGGGAACGTCCACATCCAAACACCTTCGCTTCCGACTACCCTCCAAACCTGCCACCGACTTGATGTCAGCGATAACGTGCGACGTGACCCGGTCCTTCCGAGTCAGCCGCTCCCTCTCGACCGCGCTCTTCACCAACGCTGCATCCCCCGGATTCTCCCGCTCGTACTCCTCGCGCAAAACCCTCATCTTTGTCTCTTCAACCTTCCAAAGATCCTTCTGCCTCTTCCACTCCAGCAGCTCTGCATTGGTCATCGGCACCCACCCTCCACCCCCCGCGCCACCCCCGGTCGCACTCAATCCTTTGGCACTAGACATTTCGGTTGGATTGGAGGATGAGCCAAGTATGTTGGTGGGAGGAAGGAAGAAACGTTCCAAATCGTCACTCGAACCTCCCCCAAAAATTTTCATACCCCCTTTCAGCTTCTCCAGCCATCTCCGATTGATTAATTGCCCCCTCACAACCATTCTTTTTCTCTCTCATTTTTTCTATTGTTCTATTTTCAACCTACCTATAATACTCGCACTCCCCTTTTAGTACTTTACTCCCCTATCTCTACCTTACATAGACTACTATCTACCTATAGTCACTCGAGGCGAGTGACCTTAAGAGGGGGGTGATGTCAGGGGATGCCCTCAGCATCCACTGACTCCGTTCCACATTGGCATGTGACCGAGTCGTCCGACCTCCTTCCGAGCCTTCCAAGCTACCGACCGACCTTCCGATGCCTCGGAACACTTGGTCATCCCTCGGACCACTCGGTCCCCTTCCATTGTTCTTGGCATGTGGCCTAAGGGTCACCTTGCTTAGCACTAACACGACATGGCCTTATGTCACATTGTCCATAGAGTATATAGTCAGTAGCTCACCTTAAGGGATATCCATCTGATTCTCTTTGGATCTCCCTTAGGTGATTAGTTCCTTGTATCTGCTAGATAGTTTATTGACATCTTTGGATCTCCCTTAGACTTCCGGTCTCTCATAGGACTTCATCCTAAGGTCACCCTTACAATTAATTTTGATATACACAGAAACCACCCACTGATGTATCCTTTATTTTCATGCTTTAATATTCCACAAGCTAGAACTCGGACATGCCATGCGCAGCAATGGCCCTCAGTACCAAGTTGAGGATTTAATTCCTGCACCAGTGTTCAATCCTGGGGGGGATGATGATGATGCACCAGCAGGTCCGCTTCCTGCACTTTCTGTTGTTCCTGATTCACCTCGTGCACCTGCTCCTGTTGACCTCCCTCAAATTGCACCTCTTGCTCCAATTTCCCCTCCTGCTTCTATCCCTGCTATTCCCGCCAATCCTGTTCCCGCTACTCCACTTCGTTGCACCAGCCATGCTCGCAATCCTCCAGGTGAATGGTGGAAGGTAAAGCGTCAAGCTGAACCTGAAATTGCACTCTAGCCTCCTGTCATAAGGCAAACCTGACAAACCTGCTGAGCCTGTCCCAGCTTCAGATTCTGAAGAGGCAAACTCTGCTGCAGACATTGAACCTTGTTCCTTGAAGCAGGCACCTCAGACCAAAGAGTCTCATCTTTGGCGCGAAGCAGCTACTTTGGAGTACAACACTTTGGTGGAAAATGGGACTTGGGAAGTTGTGGATTTACCACCTGGTGGAAAGGCTGTTGGTTGTGGTTGGGTGTTCAGAGTCAAACACAATGCAGATGGTAGAGTTGAGCGCTTCAAAGCTCAAATTGTAGCCAATGGCTATTCTCAGCGCCCTGGTATTGACTACAACGAGTCCTTTGCTCCTACATCCCGTTCTGCAACACTTCACATCATCATGGCACTTACAGCAGTTGAAGACCTCAAACTTTGATCTGTGGACATCAGCTCTGCTTTCATCAATGGAGACTTGGAGGAGGAGATTTACATGAAGCAGCCTAAAGGATTCCATATTGGTGGTTCTCAAAAGGTCTGCAGATTGCGGAAGTCTCTCTATGGCCTCAAGCAGTCAGCTCGTCAATGGAACAAGAAACTTCACCCTGTGCTCACTGAAATGGGTTTCAACTGCATTGAGTCAGACAGGTCTGCCTAGATCTATTCCAATGGTGAAGTTTGCATTCTGGGCCCCATTTACATTGACGATATCACCCTCGCATCCAAGTCCACCACTGCCATTGACAAGTACGTTGACCTTCTCTCTCAGTACTTCAAGTGTTGCGACCTTGGACCCACTCGCTTTCTTCTTGGTGTTGGGCTCGAAAGGGAACGCTCTACTTGCACCTTGACCATGCACCAGCGCCAGTTTGCTCTAGACCTGTTGGAACACTATGCAATGAGTAATTGCCATCCAGTGCAAACTCCTCTACCTCCAAAGCTTGTTCTATTGCATTCTATGGCCCCAAGTACACCAGAAGATCAGGAGTTCATGGCTTCTGTTCCTTATCTCAGTGCTGTTGGGTCTCTGCAGTATTTGGCTATGATGACGTGTCCAGACATTGCTCATTCTGTTGCCTACCTTGCTTGCTTCAATGCCAATCCTGGCCTATCACACTGGTCTGCACTCAAGCACCTCCTTTGTTATGTCAAAGGCACTTTGGAGCACAAGCTGACATTCTGTGGTGACAAGACTGGGGATGAGCCTTTCATTACCTTTAGTGGTGCATCTCATAGTGACTGTGTTGACACTGGTCGCTCTACAGCTGGCTATGTCACTATAGTGGCTGGTGCTGCAGTTGGATGGTAGAGCAAGTTGCAAACCAATGTTGCTCTCTCCACCACTGAAGTAGAGTACATGGCAGCTGTTGAAGGTGGAAAGGAGATTGTCTGGATGCAAAACATCCTCTCAGAGTTTGGATACACCATGCCTGGCACTTCAACACTCTCTATGGACAACCAGAGCGCAATCACAGTCTCCAAGAATCCAGAACATCATGGTCGCACGAAGCAACTTGACCTTTGCCACTTCTGGCTCCGCGACAAGGTGGAATATGGAGTGATTACACCAGATTACATCTCCACCAACAACATGGTTGCTGATATCATAACCAAGGCCCTTCCATTGTCAAAGGTCCGGTTCTGCAAAGAACAATTGGGTGTTTTACCTTAAGTTTCTTTTCTTCATCTTTCCATTTAGTTTATCTTTTCTATTTCATGTCTCTTCTTCTCTCTGCTTTTCACTTATAGAGACATGCAAGATTACAGGAGAATGTTAGATGTGCACTCACATGTCAGATGTTAGATCAGATGTCAGGTGTTATGTCACATGTAGTCACACATATATATAGCTTAGGTTTCCCACCTGATGTTCTTAGCTTCTTACTTCAGACTTCAGATGAGTACATACACATGTACACTGTCTTTCAATACTAGTTTCTTACTTCGGACTTTAGTCACTCAGACAAGGTGTCTCTGATGACAGAACCAGACTTAATATACTTATAGAATGTATCGTAGCACTCCTGGGATGTCTTGTAACAAACACAATGTCCTCTGGAAATGCCAGAGGCAAACAAGGATGCATCAAATCTGAGATTGGTCAGATTGAGAGAGATGAAATTTCAGACAGAGCTCACGTAAATATACCGACGCGCTTTTCCTAAGGACTACGTACTAAAATGAACCTGACGGTAAGATAGTGGCTGGGCAAAGTTCAGAGATGTTCCAGGCAGAGAATGCCGGATAACTTACAATCAAGGCCTTCAACCTCCTCCATGTGTCTTTAGTGATTTGTATTCTTGCGCCTAGTCTATTTGCTTGCCAGACAGCACCGGCGGCCTTGGCCTGCTCAAACGCCTCATGAGCCTCTTCAACTGTAGCAAACATTTGTTTATACCCCCTGGGTACACCCTCTGTCTGCTCAAGTGCCTCCACACTATTTACAACTGTATCAAGACTGACACAGAGTGGAGAGATAAAAACTCACGCTGTTGTATATACGCCAGAACATAAGCCCACTAGGACAGCATAGCAACGGTCTTGGATGGCAATCTGAGGATGGTAGGTTGCTGTGTTTGTGTTTACTGCAGTCTGAACAAAAGAAAAGAGCTTAAAAAAACCGAAGAAAGACACTATTTTTGAAGAAGTACTTGTGAGCTGAGTGAGGGTAGGGAAGGAAGGATACAAAATATGTTCCGGGATTCTGGGAATGATGATTTTCTAGAGTCTTTCAGAACCCATTTGTTTCGGCATTAATATGCAGTATCTTCTCATCCAATTTGGTTTAGAGAAATAAAATTCCTTTTGTTTATGCCGTAGGCTGCATTAGCTGAGAGTGTGCCTCAATTGATTGACGAGAGCAATATGAGGTGCAAAAAGCGGCTGAATAAATGAAGCAACAAACACAGCTTATTGAATCACTGGAATATTTGCCTCTAGGTGTTTAGATCAATTCATCATTGAAATATACCTCCGTCATTTATTCATACATAATCAACTAGTGTCTGAAGTCAGCCCCACTTGAATACAGGGTAGGTGTCCAGCGGAATAAGATGTACAAACTTAATCTAGTCATCCCAAAGTGATTAGCTTGCACAAATATATTTGCAGCTGAGTCAATTTTGCAACAACATAGAAATATATGTTTGCTTCAAATGTTCTGCAAATTTACAAGAAACAAATCTCATAGGTAAATATGCATATGCCTTTCCTTCTTAGATCTCTATAAGAGACCGCCTGCTGGGCTTGTTCATTCCAATCAAAATACTATACCTTCATTATACCTTACATTGCTGGTCAAGTCACTACAGCCAATTTCATTGACATCAATGGAGATTCCGTCATTTGTGGGGAGCCAGCATGTTGACAACCTGCCTGCCATAGAGCTCCTTACAACAACCTGCTTCCTTCTGCTGGGGTCACCATAAAGCTGCATGCTGTGCCTCTGTACGCTGCTTGCACTGTGGGGTCTTCACCTCACTGATCATCATAGGCAGCTCGCTGCTTGCTGCAATGGCGGCAAAAAGTCAGATCCTGCCCTCAAGACTCCTGCTGGCGTGGCATGTTCTCATGCTCCATGCTGCGTTAACTGCAAGAAGGATCATGTTGCGTTGTCCCCGCAATGTCTCTTCTCTTTCATTTGCCATAACATTAACACTCATGCGGAGATAAAGGCCCTCTATGACAAGGTACGCCATGCGCGTCCTCAATCTGCTCAGGCAGCTGCTAACACTCTGAACCTAGTTTAATGCAGGTGGAAACACCTAGTTTGGATGGGGGGTTCCGGGAGGTTTGCATCTTAAACCACAATGTAGCAAAGGACTTGTTACTAGTTGGAACATTGCTCGATTGTTGTAGTAGTAACTACGATGTTTTATTCATACAAGAACCCCTATGGGGTGTTATTCGCTCTGTTCCGTCCACAACTGATAAGTCTAGAGACGATGTTATTGGTTCGCTGATCCACCCAAGATGGATCCACATGGTAAGGCCGCCAGATTTCCATGCACCTGGGCATTGCCCCAGAGTCATGGCATATGTTTTGAAAAGACTCGAGCACATGCGGCCATCCATGAGGCGCGATATTGTTGACTATCACAACATGTTATTACTCTCTCTCTTTGAAAAAGGAGGTAAGTCTTACAATCTGCTCAATGTCTACTCTGACGACAGACGCACTGCCATCAACTACCTTGATGAGCACTCCATTGATTTCCCCAACCTGTGTTACATGGGAGGTGACTTCAACCCCAGTGAAAACCGGTTCTGATCTGGTCCGCTCCCTCCTGGCCAAAAGTGGGTAAAATCTGGAAAATCAGATTCGCAGCACAGATCAGCGTGTGCCAGTAGAATTGTCCCCTTTTCTGACCATTACTGATCATTTTCGCTGGGATTTTCTGGCATTGTCTGCGTTCTAATGCTCTGATCTGACCAGGTCTGCTTCGTTTTTCCTGTTTTCTGCTCTCCATATTAGGATAGAATAGATACTATTCATCCACTCGTATCTGACAACATCTGCCCCAATCTGAAGTAACTAATATAACGACAACTTCTTGTCTAAGTGAATGTCCCATCCATAGCGAACCACTCCCGCACCCCTTCTGGTCACTTCGACTCCATAAAGCAGATTTGTTTCGAGACTCAGAGATTGGGACGAGCGACGTTGGTTTCCAGCTTAAGCCAAAATGATGAGAATGCAGTCATAAGCAAAGGGAAAAGTACGAACTAGCTTGTGAGTCTCCTCTTTGCTGTGCTTTGAGATGTGACTCCGAGTTTTGATCGCTTGAAAATCTTCGAGACAGCCTGTTTACGACGGCCGTAAGTTAACAATGTTCCTCTAAAAATGAAAGAGACACTTACAGAATCATGGCATGACATATCTGCAAAGAACAACACGCATATATTCAGCAATACACGGTAGCAGCGGTAGATGCTAATTGGTGCTGACCTTATTCCTTCCTAGGCATTGAATGGGCCTTTTAGGCATGACACGCACTGTTAGAAATCATGAGGAAAGGAGCGGGTATAGTTAACTGTTATGAGGACTTGGGAGAAATAGACAGTGGCAAAGGATGGAGGTGGTAGGAGGAAAGGAAGAGTCGTTCGGAGGGTGTCAAGGAACTTCAATGCATTGAAGTCGATAAGTCGATGATATCATTGAGACCTAAAGTAGATACGTTTTCGCCAGAAATTTCAGCTGTTGCCAGAACGGCAAAAATCGGCGGCAGTTTTCTCCCAAAAAGCGGACCGCGCCAGAAGAGGTCAGAACCGGTTTTCACTGGGCTTCAACGTTCACTCAGTAGAATGGGACCCAGAAGTGTCCGCTCTAGGGGGTGCTGCTGCCAAACTGGAAGAGTTTGCTGCCTCCGTTGGCCTGGAATACACTCCCCCAAGCAATCCAGGTCCTACGTTTTATCCACACAATCCTGAGCTGAGATCTTCGGTTCTTGATCTTATGTTTTTCAAACCCGCTGAAAGTCTTGTCCATGCCCCTTGGTGTGAGATGCACTTGAAGCTGAGCTTGGACCATGTTCCGATCTCTATCCAAGTTGAACTTGTGGATGTTGTGCCCACAAGAACAATTGAACGCATATCCAAGAAGGACGAGGAAATGACCTCTAACTTCCGGGCATATATACGCAAATCCCTCGAAGCTCCTGAGCTCTTGGAGGGATCCATCGACAGTGTTGAAGACTTGGAAGGGTTGGCGGGCGCCATTTCGGTGCACCTGTTGCTGCTAGTCTCATGTATGAACCCTGGGTAGTTGTCCCAAGGGCTGATGCATCTACAGCAGTAGTTGTCCAAGCCCTAATCTGAGGGGTTATAAGACCTTACATCTAGGACAACTGCCCTAGAAAAAAAAATGCGACCTGTCTGAGTTTGAAATAGGCCTGTGCCAGAGCCATGCCATGCCGAAAAAATGGCCAAAAAATCGGTGAAAAATGCGAATATATTCAGGACCCTTGATATCAGGTGGAATAGGGGCTGAAAAGTGCCTGGGGTGCCTGGAAATAACAATTTTCCTTTTTTGGAAGGTTGTTCACACGCCTAAGTATTTTTTGATGAACTTTTCCCACACTTGCAACCTCTTCCAAAAATGGTATTTCTAATGGAAACAAAATATTCGCATTTTTGGGGATTTTTTCGAATTTTGGGCAGCAGAAGGGTGAAGGAGGTCTATTTTTGGACCATACTGCATGGAACTGGAAAAAAAATCAGCAAAAATGCGAAAAATATTCAGGGTTTACTATAGCATCCAAACTGGGCTTCAGGCACAAATGATAGTGTTCTATTTTTGGAATCTGGATGTATATATGTTCAAAAAAATCGAAAAAAATCGAAGAAAATGCTGAAAATATTCAGAGTTGATTCTAGCATCCAAATTGAGCTTTGAGCACAGCTTGTAATGGTCTTGTTTGAAGAAATTCACTAAAAATACCAAAAATATTCAGCACTCAGTCAAGCATATAAATAGAAGCATGCTCAACAGAGCATCATATGAAAATACCAAGTGTATTAGCTGTAGAAAAAAATCACTCA
>MU157984.1:0-15445 GCA_015657495.1 Crepidotus variabilis
GCTAGTTTGCTAGAACAGAACTTGAAGACTAGAAAGACAGAACCACGACCGATCTCGCTTTAGGCCGTTAAACTTAGTTTAAACGTATTAGCTCGACGTCAGTCGTAACAGTCTGCATTATCCCAGAGACTCTGCCTCACGTTGAAAAGGTCATCCGGAGTAACAATGCAGTGTTTGATCAACAACCTGACGGGGTTCTTGAAGAACTTTTCCTAACTCCTCTCAAGGCTATTACAACAGACGACATTCCTAAACGCTTTTTGTTCAGAAGAGCTTTCAAGAAACTTTTTGGGTTGAGTTCGACAATGTCAGTAACTTCGTTGGTTTTAATAATCTTTTTCGGTTGTTGATAGTTTGGAAAGGGTAACTCACATCCCCCGCCTGGTTGTTGTTGATGGCCTAGATGAATGCAAATCTCCCAAGATGCAAGTACATATATTGAAAACAATAGCCAATATCATCCCCAAACTCCCAATCCCAATCTGATTCCTTATTGCAAGCCGTCCCAAGACACATATACGGGCAGCTATTAATGATCTGTTTGGCCACATCCCCCTTCATCGCATCAACTTGGACGAAGATCAAGATATACGAAAGGACCTTGACGAGTACTACCACAATTGCTTCAGTGCTATCAGCTGCAATCATCCATCTTTGCGAGGCCAGGAAGCCAATCAAACCTGGCCTTCTCAAGAGCAGATTGAGGCTCTCATTGTGAAGTCGTCGACTCAGTTCATTTTTGCAAGTACCGTTATGAACTACATCTCGCATCATTGTGGAAACCCCCTCACAAGACTTGACATCGTTCTCAGGATCAAAGTTAGACCACAAAAAGATAAACCATTTCTTGAGCTCAATATGCTTTACCGAATCATTCTCCTCACTGTTCAAGAAGACAAAAGAGAGGTCGTCTTTTTGATACTTTCTTTCATCTATCTTGCAGGAAAAGGAGACTATCCCAGTCTACATTTGCGGGCATCTCCCAAATTCCTTGAACAATTCCTTCGACTAGACGTTGGCGACGTTCCCCAATTTCTAGACCCTCTGGTTTCTATTCTATCGCTCCCAGAAGCACCCAGCGGACCAATAACAATACTCTATGCATCTTTCTTTGATTACTTATGCGATTCTAGTAGATCGGAAGATTTGGCAATGAAGTTCGGCAGGGCACATAAAATAATGGCTCTTGAAGTTCTTGAGGAAACGGAAAAAGCTCTCTGGCAATATTCAGGTTCCTCTGTTTTCTCTTCAATATTACAAATTAATTTATACCTCTACAGAATACCTGCTTGTTAATACGGAAGATGATGTATCGACTTCGAACTGTGTATTATTGTTGGATTCTTTCCTTCTACATGTATCAAGGGCTTGCATGTCTCTCGACTTGATTCTCGCATTATTTGCCCTTGAACAATCCATCATTTTGATGATTCTTTGTCACTTCGGTGTGAGTAAACAAGTGTTATCTTGACAAACCGTTACTGATCCAGGCATAGTCATCCTCCATCAATGAGTCTTGGCTTGCAGACTGTAGAAGTCAAATCAATACCTTACTTGTTTCTAAGCTAGGAGGTAGGCCAGCCAGCCACGACAGTCTCTTCCATGATCCAAATGCCTCGGTGAGTAGCACCCGGCCTTACTATGTTTGTACCCTGAGCTGTCTTCAGTCAGAACACAGGCGATATAGATATCAACAAGAAATGGCTAATTTAATTATTCAATTTGTAACGGATGAAATCGACGAAGATACCTTAACCAGCCTCATCCATCGGTTACAATCTGGCCTGGATTGCAACTTTACTGAGTTTTCTATAAGCGGGAAACTCACAAACGAGACCTGTCGGCCTTTACTTAAAGCTCTTATCCAAACTTTGTTATACACGGGGGAGATGTTATACCGCAAAGACATTGTGTATTTGCTTCGCGACCCTCATAGGATCATCAATAGGTATGAGGTGCCCACGGGAAATCTAAAGTATGCTCAGAAGATCCTTGAATTTATTCGGGAATTCAGGTATGCATTTAGTGTTTACATTCCACTTGAGGGTGGAATATCTAATGTCTGCCACCTTCGCTGCTAGGCATCAAAGCTCATCCTCCAAGATCCAAGTTGCTGATATTGATCCGGCGTTAATTATTGACTTGGAGGATATATGGGTGAGATCTCTGCTGGCTTGGAAATTGTACGACAAAACAACACTACAAACTCGAGAAGATTGTTTTTTACCAATGATTTATGATTGGATAATTGGCAATGGATAATTGGAGAATGGTCATTCATATATCATATACAGTATCTGCCATTTCTGCTGTTAGCTGGTGCGAGATGATTTGACTCAACGGGAGACGTAGACGGTAGACATTGTTCACTGTATTCATATCCCATCTTCCATCCCATATGTTGTGTTGCATAAGAGGTGTTGTCTTGCATCTTTCAAATCAAATCTTAATGTGTCACATTGTGTAGAAAGACTTCGATGTCTCAAGTTTTGGAAGTTTTAAGTTTTTGAGACAACCCAGCTCTGACATCAATGAGGCGGAAGATAGGTAGACGAGACTTCAAGAGGATATCAGTAGGTGAGGATTGCAGAGAAGAGGTGAGGCAAGGTGCCAAAAGATAGGTAGGCGGTGTATGCAGTGTTTTTTGCATAAGCGCGTTTCAAAGAGTTTGAAGAGAGGCCCCAGCAAAGCATTTAAGCTAGGATGTGTGCTTGAGATTGAGTTACAGGGTGACACCAATGCCAAAGGCTGATGGAAAGCTAAGGGCCCAGGATTGACTCTTGAGAGGTGGACTGGGATACCACTGTTCTTGTATGTATGAGTATTGAGTAGGGTGATGCTGGAGCTGGTGGTGTTTAAAGGGTTGAAAGATTATGCTAGCACTTGCAATTGGCAGTAGAGGTTCTTGAATGCTGATTGCTGTGTCTTTGGTTGATGCCAATTGTAAACATCAAAGGATTGTTAAAACTTGGTTTTGCGCCTGCTTCACCAACTTTGTAGTGGTTCATTTCTCACTGTAGCAATGGAAAGATCAGAGAAAGTTCAGTAGGAGAATCATTGAAGAACTCACTGTGTCCCTTTTAGCAAACACTGCAAGCAAGATTTGATCTGAATTTGTTGGTAGGAAATAAATCAATGATGGTGGTGAAGGCACCATTGTCCTTCTAGAGTTCATAGTCAGAGTCTGTAGTCATTGCATAGTTTGTCAGAGTTTGAAGCTTTGTAATGTTGCAACTGCCGGCTCAACATTCATTGAGTAAGGAGATCTTGAAGGTTGTGGTTTTTGTGTGTTTCGGTTATGAGTAGCTGGTATGCAAATTGAATTTTGGACTGAAACTGAGTAACATCATCCATCATTGTTCTTTGACTTCTTGTATCAAACAAAGAGCTGACTGGGTGTGGATCACATCACAATTTGATAAGGACTAATCATGACTTACTGCTGTGGTAGCCAACTTTAGGGCTTTGCCTAGACTGTTCCCTGCCTGTTGAAATTTAGCTATATGGCTTGGATAGAGCCTAAATGGCATTAAAAACAAACATTCAAGTAAGGCCTAAAGCGAACTAAAAGGGGAAGTTTGGACAAAATTTAGTTTATGCATCAACTTTCCCTTTAGAGAGTGTTTTCCGTCGACCAAAAAGCAACCCAAATGTATCTTTCAGGGAAGGTTTTGTTTTTCCAAAAGATCATTCATTTGGTGCCAACCTTAATAAAGGCCAAATATAAGAGTTAGGTTTGATTTTTTGTGTGCCTGAATGCCAGATTTGGCGCAAGATTTAGGCAACGGCCAAATGCCTTTGATAAATGACTCATTTAGGGAGTAGGCCTAAACCTTTAATTGAAGGTGAAGTTTTTGCAGGAAAGAAAACAAGTCATTTATGAATGAATTCAGGAATGTTGTCTAAATTTGAAATTTAGGACGAGCCTAGACTCATTGCACGCTGAGTGAGTCACTGTGAGGACACAGAGCAAGAGTGTGAGAGGCGGGTAGGAGACACACTCAGTTTATTTTCAGCTCCTGTTAAGATCATGTTGAGATTATATCAGAATTCTTTGGCAGAAATACAGGTAGTTCTACTATGGTATTATTCACATTCAATTTTTCTCCAAAGTGGGGTCACAACTACAAGATTTCTTCTGTGAATTTGAAGTGGAAGGGATGCAAAATGGGAAATGAGCTCATTGATGGTGATGATTTCCAGTTTCTCAACATCAGAGTCTCGCAATTGAGCTTGAAGGACAGGGAAAGCTGAGTATGGATCATGGTGGAAGGGCAAGGACTTTAGGCGGCAGACGGCAAGGTAGATAGTTGTTGCGACATCAGTTTGAGTGAGAGGTTGGACGATATATGAAATATAAGCGGGAATAGGACTGCTGGGAGAAATCATAATGCAGGCATTACCTGGGTGCTTTGAGATCGTGGAGAATGATAAGCTTTGAATTTGAGTAGTGGGTAAAAGTTGATATTGTGCTCCAGGATCTAAGCTGGCACGTCGAAAGGCAAAGACGAGTTCTTCCGGAAGGGCTTTCATAAAGGGGGTAGTAGTGGTAATGATGCTGGGTACGGCATCATGCTCAGCCTCGACCAAAGACACTAGTTGTCATATGTCGGTTTGCAGAGTATTACAAACTTGTGAGTCTACCAGCTGTTGAAATATGGCATGACAATGGCAAATTACTTTGGGACACAAAGATTTTGTCACAAGGGCGTGGAGATTTGCTGAGCGCATATAAGCTCGAGCCATGGTAATCTCTATTTCTCCTAAAAATGAATCATAAATATAAGAACTCAATGAAAGACACAGGTAGCAATTAGAGTGCTTACCTGGCTTGAAATTATGTGGCATATGCTGTAGACATCCTATCATTCTTTCAAATGGGAAGGTCCACCAGAAGTGGACAGGCCCAAAATGCAAGAGGAATTTGTAAAGATATAGGGCCATATGATGATTAGGCACCAGTTTATAGTCCAGGAAAAGTTTCTTGATGCCATTGAGGTACTTTAGCATGTGGCGTAGATAAGCTTCAGCGTTTTCCACTGAAGTTGTGTGAGATGTTGCAATAACCACAGCTGAAAGTAGTGAGATGGTGATTTCAAGAATTTGCCTGCATCAAAGTGAGCGTGTGTCAGAAACATTGACTGATCCCCATAGGCGTATAAAAGACATTGGAAGATGAACAGATCCTAAGATTTGCCACTGATCGGCTTTTAGCTTCCAATGTGATTTGCATCCAAGGTCAGAAGGAACAGAGGTCATCCACAAAGGTGTTGTTATACGGTCAAGGTCATGCCATATTTCTTGCATTTCTTCAAGACTCAACACGTAACCATGGGGTGTTAAGGTGTTAGCCCCAGCAACTCATTCTTTGCGTTGCTTTTGTTGCTGAATATGAGATTGTATGAGATGGTATCTTATCAATGCATTAATGTGCTTACTGTAAGGGGAAGAGTAGCCCAGAAGCCAAGTTGAATACTGATCCCCCACCAGCCTATATACTACATCGGATAAACTATCTACCGGTATGTATGGCATAGTGACATTATATGACATCAGGGATGATGTCATAGGTGGAGAGTGACATAACTACAATGGAGAGAGATGGGATGATGCAATGATGATGCAATGGGCAGGCCTAACGATGTCATAGATAAAAAGAACATACATACGCGTAACCATGCTAGGATAGGGGCTCAGGTTGTCCCCTGACACTTACCCATTGAAGGGTTACCTCAGCAAACTCTTTCTTCGTTGTCTTGCTAGTAGGTTCAAATGGCAATTGAAGGTCTTTGCAGGCAAATTCCAAAGCATGGCATGAGGGTGATCTTAAACCTTTCAGAGCCTCCTCATGGTTGAGAAAAGCCAAAGCAAACGGCATTTCAAGCAATTTCTTTAGTTTCCTCATACCTGCTTGATCATTTGGACTGAAATCAATTGGAGGCTTGCTGAAATCAATTAAGAGAACAGCTCCCTCGCAATAGACAGGCAGGTTAATCCTGAGGATCTTGATAAAGTGGTTTTTGATCAGACCAAGGAATAAGTTATGAATTGAGTCGACAACAACGCAGTGGGTTATGTCAAAGTATGGGAGGTGCAGAAGTTCTGACCAACGCATACCCGTGGAGTCAAATGTAGACTGCCGTGCCTGCTCAGAGCAAGCCAGTCGGAATTTCTCAGCAGACGCTCAGCAATTTGCATTGGTACAACACTCCCAGTGATGGTAGTTGGTGCTGTTGTAGGTGTCTTGCTTCTTTGTACATTCACAGGCGGAACAGAAGTGGTTGTGTTTACATGCCGCAAACCCTCCAATCTTACAAGCAGCAAGGAGGTCACACACCACCAGGATAAGTGCACAAAGAACTAGCCGACCAGTGGGATGCAACATTGTCCTGGTGAAGCAAATGCCAGAAGTCCAGAAGTTGAAGAACTTGTTGATGAGGGGTGTTAAATAATGATTGATGGCTTGTAGTGGGGGTTCTCTGGGGCCAGGTATGATGCATGCCAGGAACATATTCTTGGTCTTGTATCGGAGAGCTTCTGGCAAGCTGAGGCATACCAGGGATACAATCCCTATGGATGTCTTCTTCCCTGCTTGTTTGTTACCTGTTGGATTGAAGAAGTCAAAGCCAAGACTAAAGGTGTAGCGACCAACAGCCTGCGTTGATTCAAAGGGTTCTCCATTGGAATTGGTGAAGGAGCTCAGAAATTCACCATCTGCGGTGTCTTTCATCTCATCTGTGGATGAGCATTTGATGCTGTCCATTTTCTTCTCCAGACCAGAGAGTAGACCTGTGACAAAATCTTTGAAGCTAAAGGTAATACACCGCTTGATGGGCTCTTGATAGCTGAAGTCATTTAAAGGTCGGGCTTTGGTGAGGGTGGTTGCACAGAGAGGTCCTGAATTGAGTTCTTGATAGGTACAGTATTTGGGATACGTGGGTATAGGGTCATTTCCTCGAAACTCGGTGGATACATTTTGTGGCATTTAGAGTTTGGGCACACAGCAAAAATTGTTTCCCTTCCATCAAGCAACCACTTGCTGTGGATGGAGTCTGAATCCATCGGAAACTTCCGGATAAAAGCATGATTTTGTGGAGACAAGGTGTTCTGATGACGAGACAAAGCTACGCAAAGGATTTCTTGTATCATTGACAACATAAATTGACAACCTCGCCGACTAAGGAGCAGGATAGTCTGGAGGGCAATCATAGTAAACATTGTGAGCCGCACAACTGGATCAACGCCTTCCAGTGCAGTTTGATAATGATGTCCTAAGACAGTTGTTAGAGTCACATCAAGCAGATTGAAGGCCATAAACTCACCAGCATCGTATATGAAGATATTTTTATCTGATCCACGCAAATTTACAACCTTTTCAACCCAGCAGTAGTTTGCATCTTGTAGAGATTGTAAAAGGGCCTTCACCCTTTGATCAAGAGACTTTCAAGTTCTGCATTGGCGTACTGAGGAAATCTGAAGATAGACTTGATTCAGTCAATTTTGAAGAATACAAGCTTCAACCAGGTGCCAAAGTGGAAAAGTATCTGTTTCGCAGCCTAGGCCTTCTAAGTTGAGTAGCTGAGGCTCTGTTTGATTGACCAGCAAAGTAAGGTCATATTCAATGTGATCTAGTGTAGCCAAAGAGTCCGATATAGTGGGTGTATTGGAATAGGATTGTGACGTGCGAATAACCAGGGGGGTGTTGCTGTTGCTGGATGGGCTAAGATTTGAAAGCAAAGAGAGAAATCCAGAGAGTGTATAGATGGAAACATATGTCTCAATCCTGTGGTCATGGTTCTGAAGAATTTGTTGAGCAGCCTCAGAGGCTTCAAAAAATTGTTGTCTCTTGTCTTCACATTCATGATTGTTGACGGTATGTTTGTCATGAATAATGCCGTCTGAACTTCCATAGTTGAAGGTTTGACAATTGCATATTGGCATAAGGGCTCTAGTCAATAAGTATACCTAAGGCGTAGGATGTAATGAGCAGGACGACTTGTTGTCAATAGAAGGACAAAGTGTTTCAGTGGTGCTGATCATATGTGTTCCTGTGATAACAGCAACTTTGTGACTTCAGAGTGTCACATGGTAAGTCTCGACATGAGACAGACAGTTCAGAACTATTGGATTCACCCAGAGTCATAGATACAAGGCAGCGCCTTTATATACTGTAGACTAGAGGAGGAAGTAGGCAATGTAACAAGAAGCAGTCAATCAGAGATAAGGAACCGGCTAAGCTAAGTGTCCATGAGAAGAGACCAGGAGCTGGAAACAAAGTGTGTAGTCTCATCAAAAGTAGAACACAAAGATGGAGAGAGGAAGAAACAAGAAAGAAAAATATGAGATGTTGCAGTTTGAAAGCAAAGAAGAAGTTCATAGAACTTGTTGGATATTGTCAGGGGACGCCCTTTGGCCCCCCTAATTTCGGTCCGCTTCCAAACCTTCCCACGCCCTTCGAAGGCTTCCCACGCCCCTCCGAAGCTCCTTTCGGCCCAATAAGGGTCCAAAGCATCTCGGAGCTTTTCCGCGCCCTATCGGAGCACTTCGGAAGTCATTTGAGTCCTGTTCTACACAATGCGTGGTTATGTAATCACCACGCGTTTGCTTAGCATAGACATGCATGTACCGCATGTCCATCCCTGTAGCTAGGTATATAGCTGAGAGCTATCCTTTGAGAATCCCCACTTGATTCTCTTCGGATCCCTCAGGTAAGCCCCCAATGTAGTAGAATAGTCCCTTTTATTCATACTTCGGATCCCTCAGCATTCTAGGCCTCTCTTAGGGGCTTCAGGCCAAGTCGCCCTTACAGATATGTCATTTTACATTGTTGCTGGCCCTTGAATGTCCAAGATATTTGTACCAGTTCTAGAAGAATCCAGAGTTACGTCTTTAAAGGAACTGATCAGCAGACAACCCGCCAAGCTCCAGAGAAATTTGATGCTCACCAGCGATTTCATTTTCTCCAGTGCCATCTTGACCACAAGTAACAGTGTTTGGTAGATGAACTCCTCCTGTCTCTTGCTTAGATGCCTGATAGTTGGATCTATTTGTAAAGGTAAGCTGTAAGAACGAGTCCAAGGTTAGACATACTCACATGGCCTGATGGTACCAGTCATTTGATGTATTTTCAATGAGTGTCATGCGGGTAGAGTCCACAGCAGCAGCTTGGATATCACCAAGAACGGTTTGATATACTCTGTTTCATCTGCGGACACTGGCTCTATTGTGTCTTGGGTTGTAGAGACCAGTTTGCCAGTCTTTCAGACACTCTCTTACCTGTAGGGAAACAGATGGCGAATTAATAACTATTTTGGTATTCAGCAGAAAAGAACTCACCACAGTTTGACCAAGTGCTCTAAGTTCAAGCGAGAAGAACTTATGGGTGAAATAGAAGTTGGTGAGATTATTGACCGCCATAGCATTCTGCCTTTTGAAGAAGTAGTTCTCCAGAACACCAAAACATGCACCGTTGTCAAAGAGCTATAGGGTTGAATGGTAAGGCAAAGAAACTACAAATCAAAAAGGTAGGGACTGACTTTCTGGCCAACAATGCCCCCTATGCTATGATGTGCAAAGTTGTAGTGCCTTGCCTCTGGAGTACTGATTAAGCTAGCCACTAAATTCTTTGTCTTCAGGGTGAACTGAGCCAGAGTTTGATGAGTACGGGTGATGTACAGTTGAATCTCTTTCTGGGAGAGATACGTGAGGGATACCAACCCAAACCAGTTTGCAACAAAAAGTCTCAAGTCCGTCTTGAGATTTGATTGACATTTTGTGAGAGTTTGAAGTATCTTGAAGACAAGTGATTAGTGATTAAGAGCAGTATAAAAGGCCACATACCATTCTTCTAATATCTCTACTCATATGGATTTGATAGTCTAAGCAAGGATTAACATTGAAGACCGAAGACGAGGCAATAAATAAACACTATCGTATCAACAAACAAAGTATTTCCCATTTGAATGGCTTGGTTAATGATGGTGTCAAAGGCATTGTTGTTTGGGCAGTCCTTATAGTGAAAGAAGAGCGAGTTGAAGAAACACAGACCAAGAAATTGGACTTTAGTGCAAGCAAGTATGAGATAAATAAAAGGAACTGGACGATAAAACTTGAGTTGGTGAGGCTGGTAAGTAGTCCAAACTTCTGGAGGAGGGGTGTTGAGACCTTGGCTGTCTTGAGCAGCAACTCTAGAGCCCTGACCATCTTGGGCAACGGGTCGAGAACCTTGACTATCTTGAACATCTTCTGTGTCTCCAGGAGAGGTGACGTTGGCAGCAAGGTCCTCGGCTTGCAATAAGTGTTGAGCAATGTCCACATTTGCCTCAGGAACTTTGGGGACCTCAGGCTGAGGCTGAGCAATCGAGAAAATGGGACTTGATATATAGGACTCCCCTTGCCAAACAAGAGATTGGAGATTAGAAGGAGCGAGTTGCCTTAGGGTAGCAGGTTAGGATTGATGTGAAGTCCCTCTGGATGTGTTACTAGCATTGCCTTCAGTCCAAACAATAGAACTGCAATCGTTGATGTCTCCTAAAACACCATCGAGAGCCCATCTCCCAGGGTTAGCGTCATGATAAGGCTGGTAGGATTCCAAACCCAGGTAAACATTGATGTATTCAAACTTTTAAAGAAAGTCAGGTTCTGATTTAGCCAACTGGGAGATTGGAATTGGGCTGGGGAGTTGATGGAACCCAGGCATATGTTGCAGTGCAAAGAACAGGATGAAGATTGTGGGAAATACCAGAACCAGGAGAACTGGTGTTTCTTGCTTGGTCGGAGGACAACATTAGAATATTGGCCCACAGGGGTGCGGGAGATAATCTAGAAAATCGAGGAATAATAGTTAGCTGCTGTGATAGAAAGTCGAAGAGGGAAAACTTACCAGAGACAATAGGCAAAAGATTGGGGGGAAAATGCCAGAGATCAAGCAAGAAGAGCCAGGAAGAATAACAATTGAGTCAACCTTTAGAGCTTTTATATTGTAAACCCACCACAGTCTCTACGGGAAAAACAAGCCAGTTGGAAGGTTGGAAATGACTTATAATTATGCATGAGATGGAAGAATAGAATGTTGTTTACTCCTGATCTATCTGTTGAATGCCACAAGAGAGAACAAGAACATATTGGTTTAGATTAATGTCATACAAGAAAAGATCTGGGACCTGTACATACAAAACCAGTTGTGATAAGTGATAAGACAATGAAGAAAGTTGCACGGAAGAAAGCCTAGATGGCCTTGTTGTTTGGTTTGTCAGAAGGAGGAGATAAAGCAGAGCCTTGAGATGTGGAGGAAGATCCAGTTCCATGGTCATGGCCTTTGCTCTGATTTGAACAGCTCACATAGTTGCTGAATGACAAACTTGATTTGAAAGGTGTTGTAGCAAGGGCAAGAGCGTCCCAATTGGCCTAGGTGAGTGACTTGTGCACGAGGGAGAAGGATTGTGAAGACGGGGCTACCCCGGATTGTTGAATGGAGGACAGCAAAGAGAAGACTTGTCGTGAAGCTTCTAACTTCCGAAGCTTTGCACTATCCAGTCTATGACCAATAATTTCCGCTTGGAGGGATGCCTCATGCCTCAGAGCACTGAGCATTGTTTACTCCGCCGCCAGTATCTCTTCAGTAGCTCTAGCCAGAGCTTGGGCACTCTCGGGATCCAAGCTGGAGCACTGCATTCTTTGGTTTTCAAAGAGAAGTAGAAGCTGACTCTCCCTTTGAAGAGCCGCTGCAAGTGCCTCTTCCGCTAGTTGAGTATCTGAAGAAGCGCGATGATAAATTCTCATTCTAGAGAAGTTTACTACCTCCCCTGAGAGCTTCATTTCAAGGGTGTAATCAAAATTGGCCGAAAGATTCTGTTATCCAGCTCATTAATAAGTATCTATTTACAAGTGTGAATGAGAATCAATATTCACCTTTAACAAATTTCCGGTCGTTGCAGCCTTCAGAGCTTGGCTTGACTGCAAAAAGTGGTTTGGTCTGCGCCAGAGAGGGTGCCATACTCACAGTTTCAGAAACAGGGTTCACCATTATTAGGTATTGATGAGAGGCGCCCAGAAGTGGTGGTGGTGAAACTGGACAGAAAAGGTATAGCAGGGTTGCTGGAGAACTAGCAGAAGAGTACAAAGGAATATATAGATGTGGTGAAGTAGAGGTGGGGTTGTAACAAGGGCAGTGCTTAGTATTGGTGGGCGTGGCATTGTCGGAGTTTATTTTCAGATGGAAGCACTTTCCTGCTTTCCCATGCATTTATGAGACCAGATAATTATTAGCTCACCCCATGGTTGTAGGTGATAAGCAGCAGAGCAAGGGAGTGCAAAAGATGTTACATAAGTGAATTGTCTCAGCTTACAATAATAATAAGATGTTCTGTTCTGTAGAGTGGAGTTGACTCTGTAGAAGGCTTTATTTGGAACTGTACACAACTGTCATTACAAAAATAGATTTACATTTAAGCGGCATGCATGTGTCCAGTGAAAATAAAGCCAGGCGTGGCCTGGCTTTGTTATTTTCATCATCTACAATAAATTGAGCCCAAGAGAACCCCTCTTCAAGAACATCAAAATAATTCTTAAGCTGACTGAGAAGTGGGTCCTTCTCCTTTGAGTTGAGTACCTTGATTTGAGGTAATACCTGGGGAGAATGCTTGTTCACTTGAGAACAAAGAAGCCATGACTGCGAGATAATCCAGAGCCAGTGACGCCCAAGTGGGATAGCTATTTAGCCCACCACCTCACAGTTTGTAAGTTATCGTCAGCTGGCTGGATAGTAAGTTCTTTGTATCATTTGACAAGCTATGAATACATTAGATATTGATTGGGGTAGTGGAGAACAAACATGTCTTTCAAATTCTCCATTGCTGGTATATGCTTTAGAGCCGGTAGAGTATCACTTTGATTTGCTTCGGGTAGAGATGAGTGCCTGTGTTGCAAGATTGTATTAGTAAATATATGTGCCCAAAAATTATAATATCTAGCAAATTTGTCCAACATGGTTGAATTATTCGAGGCATTATCACAAATGATGTGTCCGATCTATATTAAACATCAGTCACTTGCAATAAAAAGTGGTACAAACAATCATACCTTAAGAAAGATCCCAAAACGGTCACATATTTGGTATAAAGTATGTCCTAGTATGACACCAGTATGTGCGGTGTTCCTTAGAGTAGATCCAAATAGAGTGTGCTGCTCAATCAATGCTCAATCCATTCTCCTGGAGACAGTTCTTCAATCCAGTGGCCTGTCACGCCAAAGTAGGCATTGGTGTTTGAGGCCTGTGCTAGATGTAGAATGTTAATATATGTATCTGCATTAAACTGAACTGAAAGTATTACTAACCGCATAGTATGTTGCCATGTGTGTTCCAAGAGTGCTTGCTTCAAAGACAATGGCACACTTTTAGTTTTTGAACATCCAACACCGTCTCTAGGATTAGGCATTTAGTAAGATTAGTAAAAGAAACTCAAATGACCTTGACTTGATCATCACTAACAACAACACAAGCACGTTTCCAGACGTTGGTGCCATTGGTAATACCCGGTAACTTGGATGGACCCGCTCTTGGTGGTTGAACACTTGGCAACAAATCCGATTTGGTCTGAGTTTGAGCGGCAGTGGGCGGCTTCTGTGATTTTCTAGACTTGCTACCAAACCTTTGAGGAAGTAGTCAATCCAACGGCAAGATAACAATTTTGCTGATGTGAAAATAATGTCAGCTCGCCGGCATTATCAGCACCTAGTTAAGCTATTGATAATTAAAATCTTATCAGGCTAATTGCTCTGAGTGTGAGGTCAGAAACACACCTAGATCCAGCATTTTGAGTGTTAAGACCGCCTATGTAGCTCTGTAGGCATTGGTGTAGATCACACGCAGGAGAAGGTCCAGCACTATCGTAGTAGGTACTTGCTGTTACCACAAAATCTATTTTTAAAGTGAAAGTTTGGAAATGAGTTGGTACAATATTAGATGCAATGATCTGGACCTGAACCAAACTGAACAGAGCGGTAAATTGTCAGAAGAACTGATTGTACTAACTATTGAGAAGTTTGGGCTTCTTTGAATGATCCCAGTGGCTCGCATGATACTCTAGTGCTCAAGACCAAATTCAGTTCCTGTGAAATGACCTGAGCTAAATGGATCCAATGCCAAGGACTTGGAGTAAATGTATTCTTACTGCAGTCCCAGTATAAAAATGATATTCTGCACCTATGAGGTTTCCAGAATCATAGCGCTAGGTATCTGCCGCGAAGCGACTTGTACAGCAATTGATACCAATCCCCATTTGCACCCCTGAAGCAACTTGTACAGTAATTGGCAATTGATAACAATCCCCATTTGTGGAGCAAACAGTATGATTTGTGACACTCATAGGCCTGACAAAGGAGAATGTTGTGCTAAAGATCTCAGATGGCATCTCTTCCTTTATGCACTCTATCTTGCTTCTGTTTAGTATTCAATCTGAGAGGCATGAATGCTGTGTATAATATACTCAAAACCTAAATCATGCCCTCTTGGTTGTCTCTTTGGCGCCAATGAACTAGCGCTTAACTATTGGGTTCCCACCATAATCTCATGATAATAATATCCAGCGTACACTCTACAGTGATGGTCAGGGCTGCACCAGCCACTATCATAGAAAGAATACTGTTCAGGGGGAGCAACTTAAATACATACCCTTGTACGATCATTGGCTGTAGTTTTCAACTTTTCTCTTTCTAATGGATACATTTTCAGTGCAAACTTCCCAAAGGCTAAGGTTAGTTTGTCCGTATGATTCATCTCCACTTATAGATCTTTTACCTTCTTGCACGACAGGACATCTTGAGCAGTTGGAATGCAAGAGTCTTTTGGGCTTCGAAACTCACCCATGCGCAAGTCTCTGTGTCTATTCACAAAGCCGCAAGTCATTGTGTGCCCTTGTAAGACAATATTTTTCCTCCCAAGAATGCCCAGTCATCTGTTCAATGCACAGAAATTTGTCTAATTGACGGACAGGGAAAATACCACCCTTTTCTTATTTTCTGGAAGAACAACAAGACGCTGCCAATAAACAGAGCATTTGCTCAGTGCATCCAGATATAGTGTGGATGTAAGGGCACGACAGGCGTCAAGCGACTGAGGGAAATCCGAAGTTAGATTGACTACTAACTAACATAAAGGTAAGGCCTACCTGAGGGAAATCCGAAGAGAATCAGATGGGGGATCCCTCAGGTGGCTGTAAGTATAAATACTAGTACTACGTCAGGGATGTATCGGCTAATATAACGCGAGGCAGGCATGAGGTAGGACTACAATGAAAACGAGGCTAATAAGCGAGTGAAACAATGAAGAATGAAAGTGAAAGCGAACAAGGGCCGGAGGTGCTCCGGGACCAGGGACATGAGGTGAGGGTCCGGAGAGTGAAGATCCGGAGAGTCAAAGGGGAGATAACTACTCCGGAGTCTCGGG
>MU157984.1:22116-33406 GCA_015657495.1 Crepidotus variabilis
AGGGACATGAGGTGAGGGTCCGGAGAGTGAAGGTCCGGAGAGTCAAAGGGGAGATAACTACTCCGGAGTCTCGGGGAGTCCGGAGGTTCCCCTGACACAAGTATCCTCTTTGCTACTTTTGAGTGGGTCGATTTCCATACTGCTGTCCAAATTTGCCTCTTGATGACTTTTAGCAATAGCTGTAGCTGGCATGGGTTGACTTTCTTGACCTCCTGATCCTAAACCTGAGGTGGTTGCAGCCGCTTGTGTTGCAGGCCCAATCTGAGCATTGACTATTCCTCCCGCTTGACTTGGCATAGTTTTAGCTGCCTGAGGTGCAGATCCAGCCCCATGAACTGTTGCTGTTCCTTCTGGTTTTACGGCCAAAGAGCTTGCTCATGACAAGGGTGCTGATGGGACGGGTGTTTGGATGGGTTGAGCTGGCAATGAAAGTTAGCACACTCAGGCTCTCTACTCAAGTTAATCAAGTATGGTGCTTGCTATGTTGTCCTCCACTTGCCTGTGGAACTCAGTTTGATGTACCCGCTGCTGGTAATAAATTTAGCGTAATCTCATTCATGTTCCACCCGTTGACTTACCAGCAACTTCAGTAGCAATTATATCTCTAAGAATTACCCATTGCGGGTAAATTTTGTCTTCATCCTTCCCGAACAATTTGAATATGCTGGACATCAAACAAGTTACTTCTTTATTGTTCAGAGACCCACGATAGCTGTGCTCTGTTGAGCTTCGGTAATATGGGGATCTACCCTTGAAACAAAGTCAATTGTACCTGTATTTTGAATAAAACATTGAGACATACAATTTTCAAAAGCAATGCCTTTAAGAGTGTCTTGTCCAGAAACCCATTCTGCTCTGATTCCAAGAATCGTGCTATCCTCTGACGAGAAAATTCACCCAGTTGGACAACTGTCCAGATCGGTTGCTCTCCCTGGGCAACCATGACTTGTAAAATCAGAATGGTGGATCCAAGATGTTATCGCGTGCAATCATCAGATGCGGTGTGATCATGTGATGTCTTATATTTGACGCATCGACATTTGTTGATAGGTTGCACCGTGGAAAGATTAATTGTGTGCTCTTCCGCTCTCTCAGGTATGTTCGTTCATCAAATTTCCGGATAACTGGTCACTAGACTCCACCCTGTACCAGTTCTTTCTCTCATCCTTTGCCTCTTGCAGCTCCTGGACAATAATCTATCACTCCAAAAGTATGTTCACTACATTATCATTCAAAGTTCCATTGCTTTGTTTTCATTTGAGCACTGATATTCACATATTGCCAGTTGTTTACTCTAAACTCATTGCTGGAGATGCAACCCTCCACCAACCCAGAACACTCAATCCTCTCTTTTGGTCACAACGAGCCAGTGCTATTGCCATCATCTCAGCCCTTTATTCTTCAATTTGGAGACAGCACTCAAATGGATTGCAGACTAGGAGGGTCCTCACTTTTGGATGATGATGATCTAGCAGCTTCAGGCCCTCTTTTATTTGGCGACAACAATGTCAAAATGTCATGACCTTCACCGCGAGGAATTCAAGCCGGAGACAATGACCCTATGGATAACTTGTTTATGACCAGTGGCTGTTCGAGGATACTGCCCCCACACCATTTGAGCAACCCGTCTGAATCTCTTGACTTTGGCGAACCAAAGGGGGATGCAGAGTCCAGCGCAGCCCTTGACTTTGGCCCATCATTTACTCAATTACCCCAAGCTAATTTTGGGTCAAGTCCATCCAAACTTCTCAGCTTTGGCCAACCCGGGGGCGACGTTGAGCTAAGTTCATCCAAGACCCTTGACTTTGGCCCACCTCTCACTCAACAATCTGAAGCCAATCTTGGGTCCATAATGTTCAAGCTTCTTGACTTTGGTGAACTTATAGTCGATGTTCAGTTGAGTCCATCCGAACCCCTCGATTTTGGTCCACCTCTCACTCAACAACCCAAAGCAATTCAACAACCCAGATTAATCCAACAACCCCAAGGGACCCAACAACCCAAAGTTACCCAACGGGGTGAAGTTGATATTGGGCGAGTACATCTGACCTCCTTGATCTTGGTGAATTTGAGGTTGACGTTCAGTCAACTCCATCTGAGCTCCTCAATTTTGGTCCACCTCTTGCCCAACAACCCGATGAAATCCAACAACCCGAAGTTGATAGCGGGCGGGGCACATCCAACCTCCTTGCCTTTGGTGAATTTGATGCTGACATTCAATCAGCTGAAATCCTTGATTTCAGCCCACCTCTCACCCAACGATCTGAAGCCAATTTTGGGTCAAGTACGTCCAAGCTTCTTGACTTTGGCCAACTCGGGGGTGATGTTGCATTAAGTTCATCCGAGACCCTTGACTTTGGCCCACCTCTCACTCAGCAACCCAAAGTCGATATTGGGCCCGGTGCATCCGACTTTCTTGACTTTGGTGAGCTTGAAATTGATGCTCAGGAACCTCCATCCAAACCCCTCAATTTTGGTCCATCTCTTACTCAACGACCCAAATTTGATTTTGGGTTGAGTATATCTGACCCTGCTTCAATCCCTGTGGACCCGCAATCTTCACCCATTAATCCATCACCCCCTTTGCCCTCTGCCCGAATGCCTTCTGCACAACATACCCGAAACCTCTTTGAAGATTTTGAGATGATACACAATGAGGTATCAATGCACTTTATTTTTCTTACTCTTTGCTTATCATCTAGAAGGGCCCCAGAAATGTTTGCATTGCAATTGATAGCCGTACAAGTTACCTATATCCTGGCCATGATACGCCTGCTACCACTCAACCTACACAACCAAGTCAACCTTATGCGGACCTGGCTCAAAAACGGGTGACTTGTACTTCAATTTAAGGTTTTGAGGCATTGTGCTGATACCCATTGCATCTAGCTGACCCTTGATGTCCTCCAGGATGTCCATCAGCAGATTCTCATGCATGGTGGCCCATATGAAGTATGGCCCTGCCGCTCAACAACTGTTGGAGATCAAGAAAGATAAATGTCGCCAAGTTGGACACACCCTCAAAATTATTGACTCTATTGAGACCCAACTACGCGGGTTGTCCAATGATGCTGGTATCTGGTTGGAGCAGTAGCTATTTTCTGGCATATTTTTTTTACTCAAGCTTGTACCTTGTCAAAGATTAGTTGTTTCTGCCCAATCTATGTTTCAGTGAATGTTGGTTTGAATGTCCGGGTGTTTGCTTATATATTCCCAAACCCGAATTGTTAGCCCAAATACTAATTCAATTACCCGAAGACTATGCAAAACCCACTGTATAATGCCCGCCCGAAACTCAAAGACTGCTATGCAAATGTCACATCATAACTACGTATTACCCATATGGTGATCTGTCCAAATGAATACCCGAGGGATACCATACCCGTATTGTAGTCATCTACCCGACTCTCTACAGCTGCTCCTACTACCCTAATTGGGAGGCAGACTCAGCTGAACCGTGCTAGACGGAACATTGTCACATTCAGCTAAGTACAGTTATTCCGCTCATTTTACCATTGTTTTATGGGGCCTCTGCAACCCTGAGGGGAGGGCGCTTAGGCAAGCTCGGCATCATTCGGCACAAGAAGGAACTTTGCAAAGGTGGGTTTTGGGCAAGCACAGACGTGTTTGGAGGGCAATTTTTACTTCAAATAATTATATAATGTAGTAATGATACTTGAAAGCTATATTAAGAGCAAGAGATGTTGAATTTAATTGTTCAAGCTCGCAATTCTGCACTTTGACCTCACTCGTTTCATTGTTGTCTCCTCTGAATAATTGTCACTCATTTATTATCAGTTTCTTTTATTGTTGCTTACAGTATTTAAGTAGTCTACAAGTTGTACTGTACGACATTTGTTTGCCTCAGAGCTCACCGAGGACAAACATTCAATATGATCCCTTCGCGCTTCTTGACGTTTGAACCTTATTTTTATCACAAATGAATCCTGACTCGGTTGGGCAGTCAGTAGAACCGGTCCCACTCGTCGTTGTTCCCTCGTTGTTCCCTCATTGCACCTCGTCGTTTTTTTGCTGTCACTGTATCTTGTCGTTATCCTGCCGAACCCCTACTGTTACCATGGGCGAAACTTGTTTTGATAAACTCACCGATGAAAACTACCACAAATGGAAGTTTTTCATGACCGCCTGTCTCACCAAAAAAGCACTCCTGGAAGTTGTCGATGGCTCGAAGACTCGTCCATCGGGACCTCCGAACGCTCTTTGTGCTTTTGATCGCAAGCAAGCCGAAGCTCGCGCCGAGATTATTCTCAATGTCTCGAAGACTCAACTATCTCACTGCCGAGCTGATGATCCGAAAGTTATCTGGGACAACCTTACCATTGTTCATGGGTGCAGTGGCCGTTCCACAATTATCGCTCTTCGCCGTCGTCTCCAACGTACCCGCCTTGAACCCTCCGAAACTATTCCATTGTATATCGGTCGCATCTGTCACATTGCTTTCCTTTTGGAGGAAGCCAGAGTTGCCGTCACTGAGGAAGACCTCATTTTGACCGTAACCGCAGGACTCCCAACGTCCTATGACCGTTTCCTCATTGGTCTTGATAACATGCCAGACGACGATTTTTGTCTTGATATCATCACCACTCGTCTTGCCAACGAGTATCAACGCCAGAACAACCGCCAAGCTGATTCTGCTCCCACACCACTCGCTACCCAAATCTCCGATCCCGCCCAGTCTTCTGACTTGGCTTTTGCTGCCGCCTCGCCCTCTCGGCTTGATCGCATTACCTGCTATGGATGCGGAAAGAAGGGCCACTACCAGTCCAATTGCCCCACCAACCCGAGCACTTGTAAACCGTTTCCAATCGCCGCTACCGCCTCCGCTGCCATTGTTGAAGACTCCCACTCTGATGATGGAATCTGGTAATTTTCCTATCTTCGGGAGTGTACTTTATTTTCTTTTTCCTTATCTGTTCTCTTGCACTCCGGGAGTGCCGTTTGCACATTGCTTCGCTTGCGGGAGTGTGTTGAATTTAATTGTTCAAGCTCGCAATTCTGCGCTTTGACCTCACTCGTTTCATTGTTGTCTCCTCCGAATAATTGTCACTCATTTATTATCAGTTTCTTTTATTGTTGCTTACAGTATTTAAGTAGTCTACAAGCTGTACTGTACGACATTCGTTTGCCTCAGAGCTCACCGAGGACAAACATTCAATACGATCCCTTCGCGCTTCTCAACGTTCGAACCTTATTTTTATCAAGAGACATTGTAAAATGCATGAAACTCAGAGATTTCGAGGGGAACTAAAGATCTTTGATGCAAGAAGGCGTCGACCTTCCAGGGTGCCCCGCAGGGCGCTGAGGCTTAAATTGAACTGGCGCACCTCCGTAAATTAGCTCAATTTATCGTAAAATGGCCGCCGCTAAGGACTTGGTCCCGCCAAAACAACAACTTAGTGTCTCTTAGTGGCTCATTTTTCACTAATTCTGTACCTCCTCTCTCATCCTGCCGAGTTCTGCCACATCAACTTATATAGATTTCAAGTAGACAACAATAAAATATATTATATGTGATTTCTATTCTACTACAGTAGGGGACACCCTCTCAAAAAATTGAACTCGAAGGGAGAGGGGAGTGGGTTTTCTGAATTCCAGGAACCATTCACCATCGCGCACCCACGTCAGGCCAAATATAGTTGGCGTGTGGGTAAATTTATGGGTGGCAGGTAAATTAACATCTCAGGGACCCGCAGGGCAGCCCCCGACTTTGTGCAAGGAGATTTAGCGCCCAAAACACAGCGAGAAAGCGCCCGACGCGACCAGCGACGTGTTCTGTAGGGTTGGGTAAAAAATTCTGGCTGACCTTTTTGACCGGTAAGTTACCTACCCTGGAGGGAGCCCAATTTTTACCAGTTTTTTACGAGGTAAATTACCTCTCATGTGATTGAGTCATGTGACTTTTAAATTGCCCAGTGCACAAGATATCACTGCTTTTTGCAACCTCCAGGAATAAATTCTTTGTGGTACTATAATCATTTTCAGAACATGCAGGCTCAATAAACAAGATCAGGTCAAGTTATTGGCTTGGTGAAGCGGTGCAGATGTGAGTTTGTGAGTGATTGAACCTCGGAGGCACTAGACACCAATTTGGCAAAGCACCGGGAAATTTTGCCCCATAATTTTTCCCTCGAAAATGCCTACCAGGTAACCAGGCTCAATAAACGCATTCTTTGCTCTGTATCTAGAAGCCCTGGTAAGTTCTGCCTTAGTTGTGTGCTGTGGGGGGGGCAGGTCACATGACCTAGGTAATTTACTCCCCAGGATCTTGTCCCAAGGAGGGAGGTAAATTACGGTAAAAAATCGGGCCGGTAAAAAACTAATTGATTTTTACCCAACCCTAGTGTTCTGTGCAGGTCGATTTCAGGCCACGTGATCAATTTCCTAATCGAGGTTAAATTCGGGGGCTGTAGAAGTTGCTTTCTGAGGGCGGGAATGGCAGTCACGATTGACCCCGAACAAACCCTCGTCGCGCTGCCGATTTGCCGAAATCCGGTGCGCAAAGCGAATTGGCATGTGTGCTCGCTAGGTCAACTTGAACGGCGGTTGTTGCAAACGAGTGTCTCGCCCTCGAAAGTGTAGCCGGTGTAGTAGCTGATAGAAAAAAAGATGTATAAAACTAAGTAGCACTCACTCAAAAAACAGGATTCCGAATGCAAGCATTTCAAGTTGTACAAGGAACGGACTGCTGGCGAAGATTTTGGAGCGTTCGCAAACCAGAGTGTGAAAGAGGGTAAAAGGAAAATGAGCTCGAGTTCTTTGCTCTAAATACCTGCAAGAGTGCAGCCTCCAGGTGCGAAGCGTGTCTCTGAGGTCCCTTGCATATTATGTCAATGAACCGCAACATTAGTCGAGGCATGTTTTTGGGTTGTGTAATCTTGGATCTATAGTGTGTTACCTAGCCTCCTTATGTTGCAACGGCGTATCCCTCCAAGTGCATAACATAGCGGCACATTTACTCCTGAAAACATGCGAGAAATTATCCATAATTTCTCAACGGTAGCTCAGTCTACTCTCGGCGAAAGGTACACATTTAGCTATGCATGATGGGTTCTCACATGCGTGAGACTAGGTGCGAAGTTGGCATGGTCTCGCAGAATGGCAGTCCCCATGCTTGCCTCTGCAAATTTTGGTGAGAAAACCAGCAGTCCGTACGGAATTCCATGCAATCCACCTGGATTCTATGCAGTCCCTCTCGAAAACGCGTGTATACCACCTATTCTTTCCGAGCCTTCGACGGAATCCGCATTGTTGTTGTCGCGTTGTCACGTCGTGTGACCCATCCTCCACCTCTGCCTTCGTTTACTCCCTTGTTTCCTCCCCTTCTATATTCTATCAAAATCTTGCAGAGTACCGGCCCCATCACCTGGCCAAAAAATAAAATGAGTAGCATCCATTACATTCCAAATAACTGCCTGCAAACAATCTTGAACATTGGTTAGTACACCCTCAGTTGCTACCCTTTTCTACCCTTTCATTCAGATGATCTAACTTTATTTCGATGTTAAATAGGCATGTTTTAGTCCTCCGAATGTGTCTGAAAGCAATAATGTGGGTACCGCTCAAGTTCCGTTCACATACAATAACTAACAGCCATGTCTCTTCGTTTAGGCGCCTCAATGATTGTCAACTTTCCTGAAGCCTTTATACACCTACCGAAAACATTTCGAGTACGTATTCCTCTCCTAATATCTTGATTCTCCAAATATTAACAAAGCTCATTCAACCAGGTTGTGCTGCGTCATATGTTCAAAGGCCAGAAATCATTCCTCAATGAGTCGGAGAAGGGGAGAAAGAAAATCGAGGCTTTGGGAACAAGCACCATTTACGTGTTCGTACTTATTTGTTGCTTCTTTCGCGGCTCAACAGACAGGTTCACGCTTGTCTGCTGAAAGGCTTAAGCGTACGGCCGTCTTGTCAAGTTGCGAGGTTGACATTCTGTTCTATTCTGCAACTTGTGCTGACTACGTCTACAGGTATTTCTGTCAGTAATAGTTGCATCCTTTACGCCTTTCCAGGCACTGCAGGCCGCTCCTCGCACTGCTCTGTCTGAAGCACCCATGCTGCTCCTCGCCTTGGGTGGCCTTTAGTGTATGACTACCGCATGTTTGCATACTTATGGGACCTTATCTCAAAAGGTGCAGTCCTGCCAATTCAATTAAACCACATTGAACTCTAATACCCAAATCGCTGTTACAGCTTATCTACTATTCTTTGACATTACCCTATATTATCCTGGCAATCGCATTTGAATCGGGAGGACGCTATCATTAGCATCAGCCGCAGCAGTATCAAGTCGGGTTCAATCGGTCCCTCTGGTTCTTTAGAGCCATTTGTCAAAATTCACCGACCTCATTCCTCACCAACAAATTACACTCAACGTCGCCCAATCACTTACGTCTAGAGTGGGCAGCTAGCAGGGCAACTACGTTGACCTCAGCAATAGCTGTGCTCCCTATCTCACTCATCATTCTTCGCGCACTCAACGTCGCCCAATCACTTACATCTAGAGTGGGCAGCCAGCAGGGCAACTACGTTGACCTCAGCAATAGCCGTAGTCATTACATCGTTACCCGGCTTGTCCAACTCCACCAACCTCATTCCCCGACGACAACAATATATTTTGCTTACCGGATCGCACTCAACATCACCCAATCACTTACGTCCAGAGTGCAACTACGTCGACCTCAGCAATAGCCGTGGGCCCTATCTTGCACGTCATTCCTTGACGATAGGAATCCTGCAATATGGAGGTATTTTTCCCACTAAATCACACTCAATGTTATCTGATTGCTTGCATCTAGGGTGGCCAGCCAGCAGAGCAACTACGTCAACCTCAGCAATAGCCATGGTCACTACCTGGCTGATCGTTCAATCTTCTCCACTACGTCGACCTCAGCAATAGCCGTAGTCTCTACCTGGTTGTTTTTTAAAACTTTGCCAACCTCATTCTTTGACAACAAGGTATTTTACCCACCAGATTGTACTCAATGTAACCTGATCACTTACATCTAGAGGGGTGCAACCGGCAGAGCAACTACGTTGACCTCAGCAATCGCCGTGGTCCCTATCTCACACACTTCTGGACGGCAAGAATCATGCGGTGTAGGTGTATCTTACCCACCAGATCAAACTCAATGATGACTAATTGCTCACCTGTAGAGTGGTCTGCCAGCTAAGTTGACTCTGTTAATCTTAGCTGTGACCCCCATCTCAGCTGTTTGCGCAAAACTCTCGTGGTTCTTATCAGACAATTCTTACCGTCTCAAAAACTGCTGTACTCTCTGCTTGCAGTTACCGGACTTTGCCCCTTTTGCTATGTGACACACCATGCCCAATCCGACGGGCGGATCATTTTATTTCGGTGAGTCTCATCCGCCAGATAAAACCATCGTTTTGACCAGCTTGTCTGTCTCATTACTCTTTCCTATAGACTATTATCATGTCCTGCTTTGAACTAGGCTCTATTCCTCTCTACGGTGCTGAGCACAGTGAGTATTCTGAATGCCTTTAGATCTCGCAGCTAATCACAGATCCGTTTTAGAAGAGATCAAGATTGAGGAGATGGAAGTTGAGGATATGCTCTGCGACGTGGCAGATGAAGGCAACAAAGAGTCTCAGTTGGATGTTGACGAGGGCGTGCCGGTTTTTGAGTTTAAAGGTATGTTAACTCAATGGTTTCTGCTTCTGAATCTGGAGTGCTGAGAGATTCACCAGTTTACGACAAGGCCAAAACTACTATGCAACGCCGCTACCCACGTGGTCTTCCACGCGAAAGTACCCTCTGGGGAGACAACGTTGGTGCCACCGAAAACCCACTTGCGGTCCTTCTTCCCAAAGATCTTCTCAACAAACTTCACGACTATCTTCCTGTTTGCTGTGTGTGCGAGAAACCGATTGTACCCAGTGATGAAGAGTTTGGGAATATGCTGTTCAAGCTCTCTCATTGTGGTCACAAACTGCACATGGGCTGCAACTTCCACTTGGCGGAACCCTTTAACACCCAGGCATCCTTTGCACCCAAAGGTCTGTCTTCTCGGGCGATCTCTCTCAATATGTTTCTGACTCGGAATAATCAGTCAAATCTAAAATAACTCCACGTCCTCACCCCTTCCTTGTCATCTGGCAGGGAGACAAGGAAATCAAGCTCTACAATGCTGCTGTTCCTAATCTCGAAGACGCCGATTACGTCCAGCCTTGGGTCTGCCCTGAGGAGGGATGTGACATCGTTTACTATTCGTACCTCAAGGACGGCGTCTGGAACAATCGGGCCTTGCAAAACTCAAACGGCAACGTGGTGACTTACAAGGGCAAGGAGATCGGTGGGATACGCACATCATATATCGTCAAACCAGCTGTTTATCGATTTGAGGCACCCTCATTCCAGGGAACCACCTTGATCTAGGAGGCTGACTCTCTCCTGTCGAGTATTTAGTTCTCGACTACGTTTTCTTGTCTCTTTGCTTTACTTTCTGCTGTTCGGTGTGCCCTTTTATTCTTGTCTCGTGAACGCTGTCTCTCTGTATTCTGTAATATCTATCAACATGGTTTCCTCTCCCGATGCATATGCTGGACTTGCTTCTGTTCTCTCCAAACAACATCCCGATGTTCAAGCGGCCTACCAGTCAAATGAGGTTGAGGCCGACTTTGAAGGCAAGTCGGAGACACTGCCTGACCGTGACGAGGACGACCAAGACAACGAAACAGAGTATGAACCTCTTCCAACCATAATGCCTTCCTCCTCATATGCACAAATGTCCCAGACCGTTGATGGTGCTTCGAAGGGGGTGACTGATGGTACAGACCGAGAATATCGAAGGTAATCTAAACCTTTTCTGTGCACCTTTGGGTTTCTAAACAACAGCTGCAGAATTATTGACACAATAGTTACAACACTGCTTGGTCTCAATCTTATCTCTTCACGAGAGAGCTTTCTTTCGACCTCGCCAAAGCCGGAAACACCAAAAATGATTATCATTGCCATCATGAAAGAGTGGGTTCTGTTTTTGCTACGATTATTTGGCTGCTGCTGACTGTTTACTCTCCAGATGCGACACCATTGACCTGGATGGAAAACCAAGCATCGGTCAACGCAGCTCCTACACCCATGCCCAGAAGATGCGGGCAGCAATGACATATGCATTTGGTCGTATTGTGGGTCTTGGATTGCAAGGATGGCAAGAGCATTGGGTGAAAGGAAAGCTTGTGGAGGTCGGTGGAAATCCCTCAATCTCTGAGCTGGTTTCACGCTACATGACTAGCCTTCGCCGCC
>MU157985.1:17158-33302 GCA_015657495.1 Crepidotus variabilis
GCTCATATAAACTACCCGTTCTGGTTCATATGAACCACATTCTCAAGGGGGTGGCTCATATAAACTACCCGTTCTAGTTCATATGAACCACCTCCTCATGAGGTAGCTCATATGAATTACTCGCTCTGGTTCATACGAGCCACTCCCTTGAGAAGTAGCTCTTATACACTACTTACTTGTACTGATTCACATAAACCACCTCCTCGACAGGTAGTTAATTTGAATTACTCACTCTAGTTCACATGAATCACCTTCCAAGACACTAGTTAAAACAAACTACATAGGTTGATTTAGACAAATTACTCCCTCCTTATTTCTAGTTACCATAAACTACCTATTTCACGTGAGGGAGGACAACCGGCCGTCCTTGATTTGACGACGGGCGGCACCACTATTTACAGCAGGGTGTCACTGTTTGGTACACCATGGGAACAGCCACTTATCCGCCGTACTTAAGGGACGAGATATTCAACTCCCGACAGGTTTGCCGAGCCCGCGCCGAACTCAAACAAAATCGAAATCAACTTTCAAATCAACCTCAAATCAGGTTCAAATCGCCTACTCTGAAGAACCCTAATGGTGTCAATGAGGTGTCTCCCATGGTGGAGGTGGCATTATTGCTTCATGTCAAATCACATAAGCTCCCATAAGCCCAGCTTTCTGCCACTCAAGAGCAAAGCAATCACACAATTTACTTACATGAAATGAGAACCGGCTGATGTATTATTGATGTGTACCTGTACCATTCGAGTTGATTAGAGATAGTAACATACTGGAGTACATGATAAATATTCAAAAATCGGCACCAACCGCATCGACGACATACAGGACCTGTTGTGGTCTGACAAATAAACCCCGAGACTCCGTTCCAGACATCTCTGAGACGGATGGACTCACACTACGCATCCTTTTCATACGTTCAGAGGAAATGCTGAGTGTATCACCCTCTCTCTTCAACGAGCCTTTCACATCGGACCTTCCAAAGATGGCACTCCCAAGGGTGGCTGATCCATCTAATTTCCGCCTCCGAGATGGGCGCTCATCTCCGTAGTCGATGTCGGAGCCCATGCTCCCGATGTCGAAATATCGTATGCCGCCCCAAGAACCATCATTCCACTGACGATCATCCGCAAATTTGCTCATATCATCGTTGTCACCCCAGCTTTCACCAAGAGGCATTGGCACCTCTACTCCAACCCAAGGACCAGCTTCGCCTTCGACTTCGCCAATGTAGCGAGCCAAAGCCTTGAACCTCTTCCGTTTTGAAGAGATGATGCATGGGATTCCGACATCAAGCGTCGCGCCCCGCGGCGCAGATCCAGCAAGCACATCACCGATAGAATTGGGTTGGGCAGGAGGGAGATGAGAGTAAGTCGAAAGTGGCGAACGAGACGATTCTGACGGAGGTGGGGGTAAAGCTTTCGAAACAGGACGAGCGGGTTCTGCATTGGATGACGCTGTACCTGATTTAACGGTCTTGATAGTATCCGTAGACCCTCGTTTTCTCAATGTCACGACGCTGGATGTGGATGTAGAACTGCTGGTCTTCTTGTGCTCCAAATCGAGTTGTGGGCGAGGTTTAATTGTCATTGTGCTTGATGTGTTGGGCAGAGGCTGTTCAACCTCAGGCGCAGGTTCGACGTTCTCTTTTTCGGAATCCGCTTTCGAGACTACATCGCTCTGGGGCGGAACAACGGGTTGTGGAATTGGTGGTGGTGGTGAACTGGCGGTGTGACTAGCCTTGGATGCGAGAGACTCGACCGATTTCTTTTCCGTCAGCTTTCTGCCAAGAGTTCCAACGGGGACAGGCTGCTTCTTTGAGCCTGTCGATGCAACTGATCGACCTGATGTTGAGGCTTGAACTTGTCTCGGAGAAGTCTTCGAGGTAGATCCAGGCGTCGTAGGTAAGGGAGGATTAACTTTTCTTCTCGCTCTTGCACCTGCAGTTGCGGTTGATTTGACACTGCCGGTCGTACTCGTTACCGAAGCGACACTGGTACCGGATATCGTCCTGGTCCTTTCCTGGATTGGAGAGGAACCTGCGCTTGAACGACCGGTCGTTCGAACGCTACTTGCAGCTGACGGTCGTCTTGATCGTGACATAGTCGGAGTAGATAAACCAGGACCGGTGCTAGCTGTACGAAAAGTCGAGACAGTGTCGGTGGTCGTGCTCGAAATACTTGAGGTAGGGCGAGAGCTGGTACCTGTGTTTGTGCTACCAGAAACAGAGGTTGAGGTAGTAGAAAGTCGTGAAATGGGCCTTGGCGCCTGTCGAGCACGAGGTCCGCTACCGGTTACGCTGACGTTGAGTCTGGATGAGCGGGTACTGTTCCTCGAATTGGGTCGAGGATTAGCTCCGGAGCCACCGGCGGTTGGGGATCGAACGGAGCTGCGGGATGTTGATTGCGATTTCACAGAGGCCGAAGATGCTTTCAGGCGAGCGTTGGGAGAGGTATTGGTGGATTTGAGGCTGACTAGGGATTTGCGAGTGATGAGAATCTTCTTGGTGGGGGTTTCAGTTTGTGACACCACAGAACTTCGAGCAGAGCCTGAAGCTAGGCTCTCCTTGGTATCTTCGTACTTTTCACTTCCCTCTTCCTCTCCTCCCTCTACTGACACATCCTCATCTCCCTCCTCTCTCTCATCCTCGAGGTAGCTACGATCGTCTTCTGGTCCATCATCCTGATCATAAATGCTCTCTCTCTCGATGTCGTGGTGTTGACTCTCAGCATAACCTTCATCGTCGTAATCAAGCTGGCTCTGCCCATCATCAACGTAGCTTTCATGATCAGGTTCAATGATCGAAGGGGTTAATTTGGAGTCGGGTCGTTCCAGCCCTTTATCCTTGGCCCTAACCTCGGTAGCAAGTCTCTTGGCGGGCGACATGCTTGTGGACTTTGTCTCGTTGACAGCTTTCCTAATGCGAGGAGTGGCGGAGATAGTACTGACAGTTTCACGAGTTGCGGTACTTCGTGCACTCCTCATGGAACTAGCAGAGGAATTCAGATGTCCTCGGTCGTCGCGAGCAGATGAACGGATGGAGAGTGAAGATTGTTGTCCACGCATGGCGGCACTGCGACTAAGAACGGAGGCACGCATGCTGCTCGCTGCTTCGCTTTCGGCGTCCACTCTTGAAGTGTGTGGATGATTTGAGTGAGGTCGTAAAAGTACGCCTGAGGTGTTTCTTCTGGCTGGGTTACTCGCGTTGTGGCTTGACTTGGTATGGCCGGTGGGATTGAACAAGTCGTCCAGTGCGACTTCGATGTCTGAAGTAGAGGTTAGATATAGCCACCACGAATTGACAGAATCTATGGAATGAACTTACTATCGCTGATCTCCGTTGCAGCCCATCCTTCCAGACCATCGAAACCTCGATCTTGGCGAATGGCTAACCAGCGCTTCCCAATCCACTTGAGCAGTTCGACACGAGTTTGCTCGACTTGTATTCGGATGTGGGATGTGGCAGTTAACAGAGGCGCATTGACTTCAGTTGGGTGTGGTCGGAGTAGAATGGATGAAACTAATGTCTATAATGATGTTAGTATGGAAGGCCAGTATTTAAGAATGTCACTTGACAAACCTGGTACAAGGACGGGGCGAATGGTTCCTTGACACCTCGCAAAACGGCCGCCATAGCCCATTCCACACGTTCACCGTCTTCAAATCGGGCGCCATCGTTCTCCATGATTTCCATCCACTCGTCTCCGTTGAAGCACGCCTCGGCTTCTCGAGCGAGAACATCGTCGATGGCTTTGCGTGCGGTGAATATCATATCCCGGACAATATCTGCCCAAGGTTCGATTTGGTTGGCGAGTTTGATAAGTGCATGTTCCGCTGCAAATAGAAGTGGAAAGGCGTTCAATGGTGTCGTGCGTTTGCTGAGGCCTTTCAAAACGCTTTCTCGGATCTTCTGGTGTAAGGACGCGAATTCAGAGTTGCACCATCCTTCGCCGAAAAGACCCACAAGGGCCCTTCGTGCACCACGTTCTAGAAGCTGGTTCTTGACATCGTCAGCTATGGCGAATTCAATAACGCGAGGCGCTCGTCTGGCACATTGACGGCATCTACAACCGCCGGTTCCCCAGCGACCAGCTGTAAGACGCTCGTATTCGGCAAACGGAATGAACGCGTGGAAAAGTCCGTGCAACATTTCTTGAGCGACGCGTGCTTGGACTTCGTCATGGAGGGTTGGTAAAGCGAGATAGAGCGCTGCTCGGAGGATTGCAAATGCGGTAGAGAGGTCGTAAGAGCGATGAGAGAAAATGAGGGTGCCGGTATAAATGAATCCAAGGGTAAAATGTAGTGAAGCCGGGGTAAATGGAGGGGAAGGGAGCGTTAAAGTCGGTGGTTCGTTGTTTGACTGCGAAGGAGTGGATGTTTTATTAGTCCATGAGATGAGGGCGTCGTGAAAGTATGATGAACGAGACACGAGAATGAAGCGATGAGATGAGAAGATAGCGGTTGTGTTTTCGTGAGATCCACTGAAGGTGCCGGTGAGCGCGATGCGGACATCAGAGTACAGACGTGACCTCCACATAAAAACAAGGTCTTTTCGTAGTTTATCGATCCGAAGCGCCTCGGCATCATCGCCAAGCTGCTCTCTCGATTCGTCGAATAAGAATTCAAAGGCTTCACCAAAACCCTTGCCCGTATAGAGATATTCGAGTTCGTTGGAAAAGAGAGTAGGATTGATTGATGTTGTTAAGCGAAGTAGAGTAAGTGACGCTAGCGTTGCAGCCGCGATTGTCGAAGGAGAACTGGACCGTTCTGGAGACGGCGTTCTGGGAGTAAGTCCCAGGGAAACTGTTGAATCCCCGAGATAATTTCCCTCTGTCGTCGACGGAGCGTACGGTAGTGGCGATGCAGCTCCATGCGGACGAACTGAAAAGTATCGCGTCTGAAAACTCGGAGGCGCACGAGCGTATACGATAGCTGTATTGATGGGTCAAGATAGAACGTGTTTCCACAGCAAATAAATCATACCTTTGTGGCCCCAAACCTCCTCTGTGTTCTGATTTGGTTCTTCTTCGTCACCAACCAGATCCCAAACAACATCTGGAAACCGATCCTTGGCATTCCGGAATAGCGACTCGAGGTGTTCTTGCCATGCTTGAGTCGAATTCTTCGTAGCTTCTTGAAGACCTGGCGGTGGTGGTGAAGTGAGTACAAGGCCCACTGACTGGGCCATTCGCCTCGAGTACGCTGTTGCAAATGATGAGCACGATTGTTAAGAAGACGACGGAGAGTAACAAGTCGACCACGAGGCTGCCAACCGCATTGGGTTAGGGTTACTGGATCACGGAACTCTCACAAACACAACTCCGCAAATGTGCAAACGTGCGTTAGGGGCAACATGATTTTTCTTTCGTACCCGGTGATAAACCATCTGCGACAGAAGATATATTTCGACTTCATACCCGGGACATGGAAGCTGTGCGAAATATTCACCATGTGGATAAATAACCAACCCATCAATCGGCTAGATAAAAAAAAATTGCTATGATTGGTCCATTGTATCGCACCAGTTGACCTCAGCTTTAAGCGCACACGATTGAACTTTTCTGGTCCCCCTTCCCTTTTCTCTCTTCTCCAGCCATACGTCACGGCGCCCTCAGTTTTCGTCTTAAACCCGTTGTGGGTTTTTTAACCCCCATCTTCCCTCTTGGCCATGGCATCCCAAGAACATCACAACTTGGCCACCACCGAGTCTCGTCCTTCTACTCATAGGAATAAATACGATCTTGAAGAGTTCGAGAGAAATGACGGCCGACCCGCTTTTGTCCTTACCTTCACAGAGGTCAAGCTCCTTGGGATTGCTGGTGTGCGTATTTTTTTTCTTTACAATCTGCAATTCATGCTGATCGTTCGAGAAGGTTGGGTTCTTCCTAGACGGTTCGTTAATCTGCCGAAACCCACGACGTCTAAACTAAACTAATTCCTAGCTTACGATCTATTTATTATCAACGCAAGTCCAGAGTCCCCTTTTTACGGACAAACTTCTTACCGTTCTCATTTATAGCCCGTTACCCTGATGCTCCAGTACCGTCTCTACGGAGGAGGTCATTTGCCCGCACGATACGAGGGCTTCGTCAAAGCCGGTGCTAACATCGGTTCTGTGATTGGACAATTTCTTTTCGGCTTTCTTGCAGATTCTCTCGGCCGCAAAGCCGTCTATGGCAAAGAGCTCATGCTCATTATCTTGGCGACGATCCTGACGATGACAACACCGACAGGATCACTATCCCCCGAAGGCTCTCTGATCTATCTTGGTATCTTCCGTATTCTACTTGGAATTGGTGTAGGAGGCGACTACCCAATGTCGGCCACAATAACGAGCGATCGTGCAAACCTCCGTAAACGGGGCACCATGCTCGCTTATATCTTCTCCAACCAGGGTTGGGGAAGTTTTATGGGTAGTCTCGTCACGCTTATCGTGTTAGCATGCTACAAGGGTACCATGGAAGCGGGTCACACCAGTAAAGTTGACGGAGGTACGATCTTTTGAAGTGTTGCAACCATGTATTTGGCTCTCAAATTCTCACCTGATACTCGCAGTCTGGCGTATCATTGTCGGCATCTCGCTCATTCCTGCTTTCGGAACTCTTTATCAACGCCTTACTCTTCCGGAATCGACCCGCTACATCTCCTCGCAGAAGAAGGATCAAGAAGACAATCAAGACGAAATTGACAGACTCAAGAAGCTGCAACATGAATCTGACACCGAAATCCGTTCCGAAGAAACCGCTGCGACAAACGAGAAAGAAAAAGCTGCAGTCGAAGTTGGTGAACGTCCCTCTACAGTTGACAAGTCTGCTACAGACGCCATTGTGGATCCAAACGCCGACCCAATGGAAGTTGCGACCAACAAAGCTCATTTTAAAGGTACCGCTTATCATCTTTCAAATTGAGCTCTTTTTCATTCTGCTTCCAGAGTTCATCGCGTATTTCTCTCAATGGAAGCACTTCAAGCTTCTCATCGGTACTTCAATGTGCTGGTTACTTCTCGACGTCGCGTAAGTTGTTCTTGTTCAGGTTGGTATCTTCCACACCGAGTCCTGACCGAATTCTGCAGTTTCTACGGTATCAATCTTAATCAAAACGTTGTACTGCAACAGATCGGCTTCGATGGCAAGACTGGCTCACCGTGGACGCGTCTGTTCAAAACCTCTACTGGTGGTATGATTATTACCGCCCTTGGTTTTGTTCCAGGCTATTATGCCTCTATCCTCACGATCGAGTACCTCGGTCGCAAGTGGATTCAAATCCAGGGCTTCCTAGCCGCAGCTCTCTTTCGTACGCATTTTTGTTCCTCTAGCATACTATTTTGCTAACATTGTGTAGTTGGTATCCTGGCCGGGCAGTTCAACGAACTCAGCAAGGTATCATTCATCGTCTGCTTTGCTCTCCTGCAGTTCTTCTTCAATTTTGGTGCCAACACGTAAGTAATTCTTCACAACCAATAATTTCTGATAACTGATAAATGTCTTTTGGTTTAGGACAACTTACGTGAGTTCAACTAACTCCATTTACGCTTGAATTACCTCTCATATTTCCTCCATGAAAGTGTTACCCAGCTGAAGGTCCGTTTTTCGATCTCATAAAATCTCCTTTGCTTATCTATGGTTAAGTATTCCCAACTCGCTTCCGCGCCTTTGCGCATGGCATTTCTGCGGCATGTGGCAAAGTCGGAGCTATCATCTCTGCCCTAGCTTTCAACACCCTTAGTCAAGATATTGGTACACCGGCTGTTCTTTGGAGTGAGTTCTCATTGCTAAATCCTTTCTTTCTCTGACTCTAATCAATGTATAGTCTTTTTTGGTTGCTGTATCATGGGTGCAGGTAATATTCTACATCTCGTAATTTCGAACGTCGCTCATTTATATTACTAGTATTCACCCTGCTCCTACCAGAGGTCAAAGGACGTGATCCTGACGTGATCCTTGCCGAAGAGATCAGAGAAATGCGAGAAGCCAAAAACCGCAAGTAAAAAAGCGGACATTCGTCACAAGCTGAAGTAAACCTAAATGTATTAACTGATTTGCATTCCTCCTAATTCGAATTTCATTTCACGGATTTATTTTACTCGTTAGCTGTACTATAGATGGCTTCGCCGGCTCATGGACCGAAGCACCGATTGGTTTTGACAGGAATGCCAGACGCTCTAGTTTAGAACGCCATACGGTTGGTTGGTATTTCGGGAGATTCGCTCAAACGCTGAGCTTGAGCGGATTATGATTTTCGCAATTTCAGCTGAGGGTGAGTGAACATTCTACTACACATACTTTTATGTGCTACATACCTTGTAAACCAGGATTCTAGTCAGATCACTAAGAGGTTCGATCCAAAAAGGAGGGAAATGAGTTGAAAGTATTGAGTCTTATGGCTATACCTTGAGAGTATCTCAATCAATGTGTATTCTATATGGCTTGTATTGTACCAAATCTCGGCCTGCAAGTCTCCGTTAGACTCTCACAAATGTATATTACCCAAAATTTCGACCCAACTTTTTCGTCCCCGGACCGGGGCGTGCGGGCCGGCTCGAATTTAAAGGATTTTGTGGCGAAATGCTTCTTCCACTTCCAACCATACCACTGGCTGTGACTGGCATATTCTTCCCAGCAAGTCAGAACTTATACTAAGCTCCACCGCGGAATCTCTCGATCACAGTCTCAGTCCAATATGCCATTGTATAAGATATCCAAACTGCTCGATTTCCTCCTTTGAGCTGGCCTCTGCATTTGACAAGTTGCACGGTGATAAAGTCGGCCGTCTCTTGTTCTCGCCCTCTAGGTTGAGCTGCGAGAATGACTCTTAAACAATTGATGCGATTTTTCACATCTTACTACCGGCGCCATCTCTTTGCCCCAGAAAGGGTCGCCTTTTGGGCCTTCCTTCCTTCTAGGACTCAATGAAACAAAGAGTTCGGATTCTACATGACGCTAATGCGGGGTAAAGGTTGCTTACCATCAACTTGAAATAGCTGCAAAGACTCCTGATCAAAGCGGCTTTACTTTCGTTTGCTTCTTCAATTTATTCTTGCTAGCTTGCGTGGGGCAACAACGTCAAACTGCCGTATCTCGACCCAATCCTCGCGTATGAGATGACAGAAATACATCACTCCGACTTCTAATGACATTCGTAGCCCTTCATGTGACCTTCCCGTTGCATTTACTTCTTGATCCCACTGCGAATTGGGGCACTCTTTACTTCAAGGAAGATAAGGGTAATGACCTTTTTTCCAGCTATAAAACCGTGGGATGTCGCAAGCTTCCAGGGTCTCATCCGTGCCATTTCTTGTCTTCAATCTCATGGTCCATCCTCAGGAAGTCGATATCATCGTTTGTGGGTATGTCGGTTTGTGTTTGACACACTTTACTTGGATTAACATTTGTCTTTAGCGGTGGCCCCGCAGGCTAGTACAATGCTGATTTTGCTTATCTTGCCTAAACAAACCTCTTGGAAATTTAGGCTGCGTTGTGGCGGGACGTCTCGCATATGCTGACCCTAATCTCCAGGTCATGCTGGTCGAAGGTGTGATTTATGCCAAAGCGTCTTGATCTATGGCTTATGTGTTGACTCCAGGTGGCAACAATAATCGTGACGATCCTTGGGTGTACAGGTAAACGTCTTCTATATCGTTGAATCAGGCCAAGCTCATCCCGTATTTCAGGCCCGGTATCTATGTCAGGAACATGATGCGCGATGGGGTGTAAGCTATACATCTTGAGCTTTTAAGTGCCTTCGTGAATGACCATTCCTGTGCTAAGTAACGATAAAGCCACTTTCTACACTGACACCAAAGCCTCATCTTATCTACGCGGTCGTCAGAGCATAGTTCCGTAAGTGATCTTCACCGTCTAGTAAATGTCGTTTAACTTATACCCAACCTCAGATGCGCAAACATTCTTGGTAAGCCTCTCAACTAATTTTTGGTAAACACGTTTACAACTAAGATTTGTCACTTTACTAGGTGGTGGCAGCAGGTGAGATCTTTACCTACAATTCCGTCGAAATTCGAAATAACAATTCATTTTTGTGCCCCGTAGCATCAATTTCCAGGTTAGTGGTGTCGCCTTCTTTTCTTGACTCTTCACTCAAGTGATACCAACTCTTTATACTTAGATGTACACGAGGGTAAGATTGACTTTGTTTATATTGGTATAACCCATCTAAAACCCTTTCAGGCATCCGCATCCGATTGGGGTAAGAGTTTTGGTCCAACCGGACAATGATCTGCGGGCTCATGCTTATTTTTTGGATAGATGATTTTAAGGCTGAAGGGTGGAAGGCAGAAGGTAACTTGAAGTCTCGTTACATTGACTCTATTTGTCTGATTTTGTCTCTCAGATCTGCTCCCCTTGATGAAGCGCGTAAGTGAAACTTAATCCACCCTCATTCACATGAGGCTAAAAGTACCTATAGCTTGAGAACTACCAGAAACCTTGCAATAACGATAAGCATGGATATGATGGTCCCATCGCTATCAGCAATGGTGGTCAAATTACGCCCCTAGCTTGGGACTTTCTGCGAGCTGCCGACGCAGTCGGCGTCCCTCAGAGTGGTAAGCCATAACATGATCAATGAACAATGAAGCTCCGAAGATTGAAATATAATTATAGACGACATACAGGGTAAGTAAACGTCCGTTACCAAACACAACTGGAGGCTCAACCGGGAACAGATTTAACTACCGCACACGGTTCTGAAATTTGGGCGAAGTACATTAACAGGCATACGGGCAGGCGTAGCGACGCTGCTACTGGTAAACGAATCAGTGTCACTTAGAAAGTTCGTGCTGACGACAGAAAAGCTTACGTTCACAGTGTCATGGATGTGCAAAGTAACTTGTTCCTCCGCGTCAACTCCCGAGTATCTCGTGTTATTTTCGAGGGAAATACTGCTGTCGGTGTGGCATTTGTCCATTCCAGAAACCGAGCACACCAGGGTGAATTGAGAGAAACTATTGTACTGCTAATTTATTTCCTGTTTGAATTGTTTTTTTTACATATTTCTTTCATAGGTTCGTGCCAGGAAATGCGTCGTTTTGAGCTCTGGCACGCTTGGCACCCCACAGATTCTTGAGCGCTCTGGTGTGGGCAACGCAACACTGTTGAAAGAGCTGAACATCGATGTTGTCAGCGATCTCCCGGGAGTCGGGTGGGTTGTTATGAACATGACAATAACTCTCTACTAACCCCTTGGATAGAGAGCAATACCAGGACCACTATACAACTTTGACGAGTGAGTTTCAATACGATAGTTTTGACTTTTACTCAAATTCTGTAGTTTACCGAGCTTCCAATGAAACTATCACCACTGATGACTTCTTGAGAGGAGACAAAGAAACTCAAGATAGGGTAAGCGTCGTCGTTATTCTTGAAGAAATCGCTATCTAACTTCACATAGATCTTCGCTCAATGGGAAAACACCCCAGAGAAAGCCTTATTATCGTCGAATGCAATTGATGCTGGTTTCAAGGTATCTACCACATATCTAGGTCGCTATTTCGTCTTATATGCCCTCCTAGATCCGGCCCACGGAGGAGGAGCTCAAGGAAATGGGCCCCGAATTTAACGAACTCTGGGACAAATACTTCAAAGATAAGCCCGACAAACCGGTTATGTATGAGCTACCTCTTCGGTTGTCTTCCGTTAACTAACATACTTTCCAGGTTTGGTTCCATAGTCTCTGGAGGTATGTCTCTCTGGAATTGACTACCTTTTTAGGCTCACATTATCGCAGCCTACGCCGATCACTCACTTCTTCCGCCTGGCAAGTTCTTTACAATGTTCCAGTACCTTGTACGCAGTTTCCTTGATCTTACTTCTCCATTGATCTCATGAAGCTTTTAGGAATATCCTGCCAGTCGTGGAAAGGTGATTTATACTTGTGCTACTCGAATATGTGTTGTATTAACCCAAATGCCCAGATTCACATCCAATCTGCCGATCCTTACATCGAACCATCTTTTGACAGTGGTTTTATGAACGATAAAGCCGACTTTGCTCCGATTCGGTGGAGCTACAAAAAGACACGTGAAGTTGCGAGGAGAATGGACGGTAAGTTATCTCAAGTTATTCTCGACGAGGATGGCTTTCATACGCCTTTCAGCTTACCGTGGCGAGTTAACATCCCATCACCCTCATTTCCACCCCGCCTCGCCGGCTCGTGCACGAGACATTGACATTAAGACGGCAAAGGAACTTCTCCCAAACGGTCTTACTGTTGGAATCCACATGGGTATTTGGATTCTTCAGACATCTTTTAGTCCATTAATCTCTCTTATATAGGTACCTGGTCCACTGCTTCGGAGGCCTACGACGCAAAGAAGGTTCACGAGGATATCAAGTACACAGAAGAAGACGACAAGGCAATTGACGATTGGGTCGCAGGTAAAAATGATTTTCAAACCAATATACTTATTGCTTAAACGGTTATACTTCGATAGATCACGTCGAAACCACTTGGCACAGTCTTGGAACGTGTGCGATGAAGCCCCTTAAGGAGGGTGGTGTAGTCGACAACCGTTTGAATGTTTACGGTACTCAGAACCTCAAATGTGTTGACTTGAGTATCTGCCCTGTAAGTTGTTGTTGTTTTTTTTTTCACTCACGACCTCAAGAGTACCGCATGCTTATTTGACCTACAGGACAATCTTGGAACCAACACCTATTCGTCTGCTCTTTTAGTTGGCGAAAAGGGAGCGGACATTCTCATCGAGGAACTTGGTAAGCCAGAATTACTTGGTGTCTGGATCTTGGCTCAATCTCCCATAGGTATCAAAGTCAGACTTCCTCACGCCCCTGTTCCGCATGCACCCATCCCCACTGGCAAGCCAGCTACCCAGCAGCCAGTGCGCTAAAACTCCCAAATGCTTGAAATTCGGCGGTTTTGCTACTTTGAAGGCCGCCGTTTCGTATCAATATCACACAAACATCATCGTAACATGTACTTATATATTGCCTATCTATGGGTCTGGAATCAATAGCCCCATCCATTTGACTGTCAACTACAACGCTACCCGCTGCATCACTGTGATTGACTTTGGTGGGGTAAATCTAGAGGCGAGAACTAAAGCAGTTGGAACGATAGAGAGTCCGTAGTGAGATCGTCAAGAGCGAATTTCTTTCAGGTCGTTCGGTGTTTAACCAACTGGCGGAAAGGTGACTTGACAGAATCTGTCAATGACCTCATAGACTCGGTAACCTGTCAGTACATGTCAGTCGCTACTTCCCATGGCCCTGGATTTTATTACTCTCTCGAATTTGTTGAGTCACAGACTATATATTTTCTCCCACTTCCAGCTCGTTACTTTCTCCTCTTGTCCCCAGTGACCAATATTACTTAGTCTGCCATCGCACCCAGATTGTTCCCGCATGCTATCGTCCCACCTGTTGCACTGCCGTTCGCGACTCTCAGGCCACTTCCCCTCTGCGCTGTAACAATTGACCAGTAGATGAGATAGATCTAATGCTACGTTAAGCAGCATGAACTGCAGGAGAAATTCTACCAATATTCACTAACTGAATGCGGGCAGGACAACGAAGTCAAGGCTACAAAGAAGAGCGAGCGGCCAAGAAACTGCCAGCGCAAAACTCTTTCTGACTAGCCGCTCATATCGTTGTCTCAAACATTGAGGTCCCTTCCGAAACTTTGGTAACGTTCTATGCATGATCCTCGAAGCAATTACTGCGCCGGGGTCGATGGGAAGAACTCGCGTTTCCGCAGAGTAGGGTTACTGCGGGCGTCTGCTTTGATCAACGACTCGGATACCTTCTTCACCTAAACAACTCTGTCACCATCATTACCGGTATCACCACGGAAAGCATGTTGTCGTGCTCGATAGGCCAGATAAGCCAGATAAGTCTTTGTATTACTTGAAGCTATTGTTTTATTTTGAGCTAACAATTGATTGCCAGGACTTCACAGGGCGAGGTTCGAAGCGGCGACTGCTTCAACAGCAAATTGGGAGGAGCAACATCGGTCTGTTTAGATGCACCTCCGTGTTCTTCAAATTTGTGATTACTAGCGAAGTGAACTCGTTTCAGGGTTACTTATATACCGTTCCGTTGAGGTGGGGCCCAACCCTACATCTAAAATTATCTCAATCTTGACAAGAGTAATGTGAATCTACTGCAAGCGCTTACTAGCTTACCAAGGAGTCACTCTGTTACTTTCTCCTCTTAGTACCAGCAACCAATATTACTTAGGCTACCATCGCACCCAGATTACTTGCTATCATCCCACCTGTCGCAGCACTGTTCGCGACTCTCAACCCGTTGTACCAAGATCCACCAGCTGAATTCGAGCCGAACAACAGAGTCAAGGCTACAGGAAAATTAAGCAACCAGGAAACATGAAATAATCGAGTAAAGATGTAGCGTCTAGAATAGACCCAAGATACATATTTACTATTATCATTTTACCTTTGAACTTTACACGAAGCCTCGTTCTTTTACTTCGAAAGCGCTGTATATATGGTCCAAGACTTCGCTAATTACTTCTACACCTACTAGTATCCAGTTGGTGAGAGAACTGCAAACATCCATAGTACGTAGCTACCAGTGCAAAACTCTCTCTGACTGGCTATCATATTTTTGTCTCAAACTATCCCTTGAGAAACTCTGGTAATGTTCTATGCATGATCGTCGAAGAAAATTCTGCGCCGGAGTCGATGGGAAGAGCTCGTGTTTCCGCAGCGTAGGGTTAGATACCCTCTTCACCGAAGCAGCAATGTCACATTCATTACTAGTATCACCACGGACAGCATGCTGTCGTGCTCGATAGGCCAGATTAATCTTGATATTACTTGAAAACATTGTTTTATTATAAGCCAACATTTTATTGACAGGACTTCACAGTGCGAGGTAATGTTGAAGCAATCGTTGCTTCAAGAGCGGCGGTTTGGGCGCAATATTAGCTTGTTTAGCCGCGTCTCTGTATTCTCCAAATTTGTGATTACTAGCCAGATGAACTCGTTTCAGGGATACTTATATGCCCTTCCATTGGGGTGGGGCCGTGTAAAGGTTCGTGAAATAGCAACTTTCAAGGGGAAGGTTATGGCCTCGTCACCGACCGGAATGACTTTGATCTTCATACTTAAAGCTACTGCAGACGGTTTCAGTACTTAATCGAATGTTCGAGCTCGCCAATTTAGACCGTTCTGTTGCTGTGGTGGGGAATGGCCATATTAAATGCAGGTTCTGGAATGAGGTTTGAAGGCAAACGGCTCCGAGTCTGCCAATAGTACACTGCAGAAACCATATCATGCAGAATTTACTGGGATTCGTATAATCATCGGTACAGATCACATTCTATCTCTGTCCAAAAGCTTCCGACTACTCTTTCAAGTGCTTACGTATGCAAATTAGACGCGCGCAAAAACGGACGTAACTTTCAAGAAGAGGTGTGGGAATTTCTCGCTTAATGACGCCCAAACTCGATCTGTCACCTCAAGTGGGTTCAATTTTAACCTCTTAGACGCCCTGCATGAACCAATCCTATATCTCTCAGATTTCTCTTCGAGTATGAGGTCTAAAACCATGGAGATCGCGAATTTTTTCCATTTCTTTAGAGTATTTTCTTTGTTTGGCTTTTTGTGTTTGTTAACACCCGGTTTCGCTTCAAGCACATGGAGTTTGACCTAGTTTATAGGTAAGTAATGTGAATCTACTGCAAGAGCTTCCTAATTCACCAAGGAGTCACTCTGACTCATCCAAACTTAGATTGTCAATCTTCCTGGAATCTTGGAAGAGAATGGGTCGCTTCGGATATAAAGGAGTGTGGTAGGAACGACAAAAGCGCAGCAACCACTGTCCAAGATGCATGACTTCTCATCATTGTCATTTTGGTCTTCTGTGCTCGTCGCCATCGTTCTAGTTCAAGCTCAGAATATAGTTTGGACAACAGGCCCTCCAACCGCCCTGGATTGGAAAAATCTCAATAGTACCGTTGCCGGGCGGTTATACGCAGGCGTGCCCAGATAGGATAGCACCAAACCCTCATATAACATAGCTCAGATGAACGTTAGCAATTCCCATGAAATAATAGCTCAGCTGAACGAGCTGGTCCCCAAGAAGAAAGGCCTTATAAGTCGATTCAGCTGAACCTCAGGTATAGAACCATCAAACATTGTTCAGCTAAA
>MU157986.1:0-29231 GCA_015657495.1 Crepidotus variabilis
GCTATCGGAACGAGACCCATATGGCGTCCAATAGACCGAACGGTGAAGAAATCCCGCTTCACCACAGACACACGTTGCGCAGAACATCTTCATGACATTCCAAGGGATCCATGTTCGATGGAATTGCTTCAGGAAAACACCATCGCAGCCATCTCGCCAGGAGAACCCTCAACCCAAAGCAACGCCGACATCAAATGAAGAGATTTCAAGGACAGAAGCAGGCCTTGGTGCAATCTGCTCAGCCAGAATCACCATCTCTTCAGGAGAACCCTCAACCCAAAACCGACATCAAATGAAGACATTTCCAAGACCGAGTTTTTCGATACAACAGCATGGCGACATTCCAAGGAATCCAAGCTCGATGGAATCCGGGCAACACACACCATCTCATCAAAAGTCGATATCCAACCGGAAACATGGTGTCGCTCCAACGCGCATCCCCAAACCCGCATAGCTGCCACGTCGGACCGAATTTTGCCAGCAAACCAAGAACGCTTCCAACGGTCAGGTCTCAGGAGAACAGAGAAGCAATGCAATGCACAATCATTTTGTTTTTCAAGGGAATACATGAGCAGTGGACATTGTTGGTTCCTTTGGAATGAGGTGGAAAACGGACGGATTGTTTTCCACCTCTAGCCCAAAATAGAATAAGCATCAGGGTCTTCCTCGTCGCTGTCGTCATCCATCTGATTCTCATTCTCCAACATCTCTGAACATCCCGACAACACATACATATCCCCGTTCGTCGTGTCCAACATCCACTCCGCAAAAAACTCGTCCGAATGGTGGAACTCCAGGCCGCATTTCTGGTAAGTCACGGATTCATACTCGAACCAAGGAAGCTTTGATGATGACGCGTCAGCAAACCCAACTGGAGCAACTCGGCATGCGCGCACCTTTGGATCGGTGATCTCACTGGTAAGGGTAGCGCTGAACCGGGTGAGATTCAAGGTGTAAGGAAACGGGTGGGTAGGATTGACCAGGCGGCTGTGAACACCAGCAAGCATGGGAAGCCCGCTGGCACGAAAAGGCTCGTCGGCAAAGGGAAGAGAAATGGCAGCGACAGCAATCCAGTTGGAGGTGACGCTGAAATAGGCGCATGTGAGATAGTCGCTCCAAGTCTTGAAAACACTGCAAGCAAACGCCTTGTAGGTCGACTGCCGATGGGTGATAGGAGAGTACATTGAGAGGAAAGAATCGCGGATTTGAAACATATCCAGCTCGTCTTCCCACAGCGGGTCGTCGTCCCTGATGAAAAAAACCAGTCCAAGCTCAAAGTCGCTCATGGTGGACAGCAAACGAGGCAAGCACCTCGAAAATCGGACCGTTATTTATAAGACACTCGTCTGAGCAGATGTCGACTTTGCAGCAACGCTGAACTTCAACCACTATGCCTTTGAACCCCACGTTCGACTGTCCCACTTGCGAGAAAGCGTTCTCCGACGCTGAAAAGCTCGAACTCCACAGAGTCAACCACCACGGCAGCATCAAAGTGCCTTACAAAGGGGAGAGAGTTGAGATCAAGGCCGAACCCGAAGGAGGATATGTCTGCCCCTGCGACTACCATCTCCAGCCAGCTCTCTTCAAGGACTACCGCCTACTCTTCAAGCACCTCAAGCTGTCGAACGCGATCAGGACCATGGACCCAATAGAAAGACCGCTCTTCCTCTCTCATGAGCTGGCTGAAACGCCTCGCCTCTCGCTGTACAACACGGTGATCAACGTCCAGCACAGGTTCGCCATTTGCGTCTCATGCAACAGCGCCATCGAGCCCTCCAAGATCAACGAACACATCTCCCGATGCCAGAAACTGCGTCTCAACGAGAAGACCAAGAAAAGCATACTGGCTTCCCTGAAGCCTTTCCGTCTCGAAGAGGCTCTTCCAGAGTTCAAAAACGCGTCTCAACCGATGATCGAAGGTCTACCCGTTGCTCACGGCTATTCATGCTCCCAATGCCCCTCTGTGTTCGAGACGAAAGCGCATCTGGTCTGCCACCACGACGACAAACACAACACACCCTCTGCCCCTGTCGAAGAGTCCAACACAAACGTTCCCATGCAGCGCATGAAGGCCAACCGCAACTCGTCCTACTTTGTGGTCGAGGTCCCCAAAGTCGACCTGGACGAGAACACGCTCATCGACGACCTCGTCGAAAAATTCTCAGAGTACACCTCCATCCATCCGCCCCGATCCGACGCTGCCGATCCAAGAGGGCTTTGTCCATGGCTCAGGGCGGTGAGATGGCACGATCTCGTGTCGGGAAAAACAGTCGAAGAATGCAGGAAGCTCGTAGCACTTCCCGAAGGAGACGAGTACCCCACACTCCTGGACTCTGTGGTCGGGTTCATCAAGAACGCGACTTCGCTCATAGATCAGACGTCCGAGCTCACGCTCCAGCAGATCAACACCGAGGACCGAGACCGAAAAGAAGGAAGGTGAGCCGCTTTTATTTTCCATTCCAAGGCACATGTGTCCTTATGAATCTCTCCAGATCCATCAACCACACCCCTTTCAAAGTCCCGATGCACTTTGAGGACGGAGCCTCCAAAAGCTATGCCAATCCCATAGCAGGACTCCTGGCCATGCTTCTTCGTGGCTCGCCTGTGCCTCTCCAGCCCAACATGGACGAAGCGTTGGAGGTGCTCAGGAGCTGCCTTGCCGCCAAAGATATCGACAAGAGCGCAGAGGCATGCTATCGACTTCTCTGTCTCATATGGACTTTTCCTTGGAAACCTGTCGTTCAACGTCGGGTCACAGACCCCACCGTCATTTATCTTGCGTACTCTTCGCTCCTGCCAGACGGGAGCTTCAAGGACACCCATCTTCTCACCAACGTCTTTGCCAGATGCAAATATTCGGTCCGCTGCGTTGTGCTCATTCGGATCAAGACCGAGCATGAAGATGAGAAGGAAGGGTGGATGGCCAACGAGCGTTGGTTGAGGGAGGACAACGAGTGCACCTTTCGTTCGCTTTGCAGTGCCCAGCATATCGCGACCACACTCACTCTTTCCACCATGAGCCTGCCAGAAGTATGGTGGACCGACGTGGAGAAATATCAGTCGATGCTTTACAGAGGCGTGCCCCTTCACCTCTCGGAGATAGTCGAGGTCGTTCGCAGCCTGGAGCAGACCGTCCAGCACCAGTTTGAAGAGCTGGTCCTTTTCGGGACCGACAAGCGTGCCGACTATGGGCTTTTGGTGGACGACATGGCTCTCAAAGAGGTCGGCTACTCTTTTTCCACTGACAAGAGAAACTCCATATTTTTCGACCACCAGAACTCTCTCCTCAGGTCGGCTCTTGGAAACGAAGCGTTTCGACAAAAGATGGTGACCCATCTGGCGCCGGGTGTCCTTCGATTCAACCATCTCGCACTCAGGACATGGCTCGTCGAGTACGCAAAGTTCCACGATCTCCTCCTGACTTACATCCACATCACTTCTGGTGCACCTGCCAGAGGAACAGAGATGACGGCCATGCTCCTTGTCAACACACCTCTCTATCCTCGCAGGAACCTCTACCGTTGTGCCGATTTCATGGTCCTCATGGTCACCTATCTCAAGACCAGCGCGCTGACCCAAAAGGACAAGCTCATTCCCCATGCTCTCGGGTCTTTTGCAGCAGATCTGCTGGTGCAGGATTTGGCAATGGCAAGGCCGTTTGCTCGACTGGCCGCCCGACTGGTCCATTCCGAATCGCCTCAGATATACACTCTGTTCGACACCCACGTCTTCATCAACCACACCAAACTCTTCGAGACCGAGGACATTTCTGCCCGTCTCACATCGCTCTCCTCACAGTCGATGAAAGTCAAGCTGAACACATCCACCTGGAGGCACATTTTCTCATCGTTCAGGCGGAAGCTATGCCCTCGAATGGAAGCGCTCGAGGAGCTCGAGGAAGAGAACAGAGAGAACACGGTAGAGGCAGACCAGGCGGGACACAACCGCCAGACGGAGGACCGAGTGTACGGGATAAGCCACCACTCTATGGAAGGAGCTGCCGAGGACGTTCTTCCTCTCTACTGCAGTGCCAGCACCCAGTGGCAAGAGGTGGTGAGGGTGGTTCCAGGAGGAATGCGGGGATCGTACAAACGCTTTGTGATGGCCAACTTTGACATCCTCGTGAAACCGGAACGCAACAAAAACGAGGCCTCGTCCCACAGCACCATCATCCGTCTTGAGGCCAAGTTGGACCTTGTTCTCAAAGCCCTCAACACGTCCCTAAATCCGGCTCCGATAGCCGCCGCTGCTCCTCTTTCTGAGCCGACGCAGCGAGACGCTCTCCACTACGCTTTCCCTTCTCCCCTTGACGCTCTCAGACACCTCCTGAAGAACAGAGACGCTCAATGGAGAAGCATCGACCAAGAAAAGGCGGTCGCAACAGCTCTAGAAGGGAGGAAGGATCTAATAGCGGTCCTCCGAACAGGGTTTGGAAAAACGATGATCGCCTTTGTACCTGCCGTCATGGAGATCAACAGGACCACGGTTCTCATTCTTCCCCTCCGCGTTCTCATCGCTGACTTTGGAAGGAAGCTGCTAAAGATGGGGATCGATTTCGAGGTTTTTTCCGCCAGCCAGCAGCGGCTCGCTGGAAAATCCCAGATCGTCATCGTGTCTGCCGACACCGTCAACTATGGGAGTTTTGTCCATGCGATATCCATTCTCAATCTCACTCGTCCTGTCTCGCGCTATGTCATCGACGAAGCCCACATCCCTCTGCTCAGCGAGGACTATCGGCCGGCGCTTGCAGATCTGTACAAGATACGCATGACCATTCCGTGCCAGCTGGTGCTTCTTTCTGCCACCGTTCCACACTCGATGGAGGGGAAGATGAAGGAAAAATATATCCTCTCCGACAACACCGTCGTTCTTCGAGCTTCCTCCAATCGCCCAGAGCTCAAGCTCCACTGGAATCTCAGCATTCGCGACGAGAACATTGTGCCCACCATCAAGTCCACAGTTCTTCGGAATTTGACAGTGCCTCAGGATCGAGGCATCATCTTTGTCACCAGCATCGCTCAAGGCGAGGAGCTGGCAAAGTCCTTGGGCTATCGTTTCTACCACGGAAAGCTGGATAGCCACATCCAGGACGAGGTCTACTCTTCGTGGCTTTCCGGAGACGAGAGAGTGGTCGTGGCCACAAATGCTTTCGGTACAGGGAACGACCATCCCAAAGTGCGCCTGGTTGTCCATGTAGGAGCACCCTACGAGATGACCAGCTATTTCCAGGAGATCAGCAGGGCCGGTCGAGATTCGCTGCCAGCATACTGCCTTCTGCTCAGCTCAAAGTTCATTCGCAAGGTCGCCTCCCTGAAGCCAGGAGAGACTGATCTTGCAGGCAAGCAGGCCATGCTCGACTCTCTCCATGGATCCTTCTTCTGCATCCGCTACTGTGTGACCTCGTTTGTCGACGGAAAAGGCGTCTATTGCTCGGAAGACTCCAGCAACCAGCTTTGTTCTGGCTGCGAGAACAGAAAGAACGAGTGGGTGGTTCTCTTTTCTTTATCTCTCTCTTGTCTGATCGTACATCATCCAGTCAATCGAGGCCTTTTCAGGTCCCGCATGAAAAAGCCTTTCAACGCCACCAGGATGCCAGCGCAGCGGGCCTTGGCTATGTCGACAACTTCAAACGCTGCCTCAACCAGTTCTCCAACAGCTGCGGCTTTTGCCTTGGGTTCAACCAGCCGTTCGAGGGTGACCACGATTTCAAACACTGCCCTGTGTACAGCACCAGAGTCCCCAGATTCAACGGAAACGACTACTACGACTGGAGGCTTCGCTACGTCGGCGAGTGCGGGTATATTTGCTTCAAATGCCATGTGCCCCAAGCCCCTAACCTTCACGGAGTTTGCCTCTCTTCGGGCCAAAACTGCCAATATCCGGACATTGTCAAGCCGGTTGCTTACTCAATCCTGTGCCAAAAGGAGCTCTGCGACGAAGCCAGAAAAGAGGGGTTCCTCCTTCAGGAAAGCTTCAGCTCACCACATGATCCCCATCTGATGAAATGGTTGACCGGCATCCCGATCAAGGGGCATCGGACCAATGTTTCGGCTTTGTTTTTGTGGTATGCAGGTCGAACATCTTTACAATCGTAGAATTCCATTGGATACATGTACCTTTGAATGCGATAAACTTTCTTTCCGTCCCTTCCATCGCCTCCAAACAGAAAAGAAATGAGTTCGAAATCCAAGGTGAGCCCTTTCCCGCTTGGCTGTTCTGTTGTCTCTTTTCTGACGGCAACGTTCGCAACACAGCGCAAAGCCAGCGACGCAGGGTCTCGACCAAAGCGCCCTCGCACCTCCAACAACCATCAAGAGACGGTACTCGCCCCAGATTCCGATGCAGTAGCACCTCCCCAGCTTGATCGCAACGAGCTCGTATTTATGCGCGCAGCGAGAGACTCTGCTTTTGCAGGCTACACCATCGTCTCGTTTGCAGACGATTGCGACATGACACAAGGTCCTGAGTTCGTCAACCAGACCCTCAACCCTCGCGCGGTCAACTCCAGCAGCAAAACACGGCTTCTCGCTCACTTTTCTGGCCAAGGGTCCAAAGACACTTACCCAAATCTCGACCGTTTTGCCTCCGCACATGCCATGATGGTCAGCATGGACAAGGACCTCCTCGAAGCCGAGTGTCTCATCAAGGATCCAGCGGCACCGGAGTACAAAAAGGCGAAATGGACTCCTGGAGCGAGAGAGTCTTTGGCTACGTTCCACAACGGCAACGGACGCCGTGAAGCTATACGGCACATTGCTGGTGAAGACTGCCGCAGGTGGCAGTACATTCAGGAGCGTGTCACAAAGGTCACCTACAACAACAACGCCGAGCTTCAGAAACTGTTTGCAGAGAGAGCCAGGATAGAAACGCAGGTCAGGGCAAGCACCGCCTGGTTGGTCATGGTGTACGACAGCGGTGGGTTTTGGGGCATCGGCTTTCGAAAGCGCTTCGGGCTCACCTCTCTCTTTTGACAGATGCCATCGACCGCAGTCCCTACAAGGATGACATCTATTACGATCTGGCTCAGAACAAGGCAGAGTTTTTGACCGAGGACTCTGCAGGAGACGCTTTGCGTCTTGCCATCAACCACATTCTCACCGTCCCTTTTGATGAACGCCTCAAGAAGGTCATTGCCTCCACGTCTCGCTCTGCTTTCCTGTCGAAAATGCCCAAACACGTCAAGCCTATCCTGACCGACGTCACTTTCTTCTATCAGCTCACGAACCTCCATCAGTACAGCTTGCTTTGGCCCAAAGACAGCACTCTTGCTGTCGGCACGGTCAAGAACTGGAGAGTCGGAGTTTTCCCTTTTATGGAGCGCCTCATCGAGCAGGGCGTTCTCACTCTCGACTTTCTCTTTTCCGACATATCTCTTCCTGTGGACAAGACGATGAAGGACCTGCGTCTGCTTTACAAAAACAAGTACGCTTCTTCTCCTCAGGCCGTACAACATATCGCAGACGAGGAGTTCTTTGATATTGTCAACAAGACCTACCAGGAGAAGCTTGCCCACGTTAGAGAGTCCTTCGGTCTCACCAACCACAGCGAGGAGGATCAGGAATCCTATGCGGCTGCCTTTGACGACTATTCCGACCTTGTGTCCGAGAGGCTGTCGGAGTGGGCTGAGAAACGGACCGAGGCACTCAAGAAGATCCAAGCAGCGCCTCCTCAGTTTGCTTCCGTCCTCGAAGGCTTTTCTCAACGCCTCGATCTGGTCCTGCGACAGGGCATCTTTTGCTCGAGCCTGTTTGGGATGTTTTTCAACACTTCGTATCCCATCCTTTGCCCCCAGTTTGTCAAAGACATGAGCTCTCAGCTTCTTCTGGTCAAGCCGCAGCTGGAGATGGCTCTCAACATGATCGACCCTTACGTAGGCACCAACTTTGCCGCCAACGCCAATTCGGGAACGTCTCTTAGCCTCCAGTTCGCTCTGGAGGCAAGAATGGCCGAAGGTTCTCTCGAGATTGTTGCCAACAGGGTAGGGCTCTTGGTTCGACAGAGAAAAAGCGCTGATGTGTTTCCCTTTCAGCTTCTTGCTTGCATCTTTGAGCATCGGACTTTTGCCATGCTCAACATGAAGACCAAAGCTTCTCAGTTTGGCGGCGTCAGCGTCAATCAGGTCTCTCTCAAAGCAATCGGCCGATCGGAGGAGTGGGGAAAGACCACCTACGAAACCATCTTGAATCTCGTCAAGTCGTGGCGCAATGACAGCATCGAAGCAAAGAGCTCTGAGCATCTCAAGATGCACTCGCCTGATATCTCAGATATGAAGCCCGACACCAAGATCTTTTACTTTGACCTCGAAGACGCTCGTGAAGTCGTTGGTTCCGCTCTCTCCCTCACTTTCTTTCCCTGGGCGACGGGGGAACCAAGCAGAGCAAACCACAGGAACATTTCCACTGCCAAAAAGGTCTTTGAGTCGCTCAAGCTGGTCCTCTTCCACCACAGATACTTTCTCAGGGCGGGAGGATACTTTGCTCTCCGAAAGTCCCTCGAGGAGACGCTCGATAAACACACTGCCATCTCGGACCTGTGGGATCAGATCACGCTTGATGATGCCGAAGACATCCCTTCTTTTGATGACACCATTTTCTCGAAGAGGGTTCAGACCAACCACCAGGCCGCCGCTCAAAAGATTGCGTCTGGAACCAAGAACGCCGTCCTCCAGATCATCGACCTCGTTTCTCAAGAGGCCACAGGTGCCGTTCCAGTTCCCAACGGCCCAGAAGACGCCACCATTCTGTTTCAACCGAACGAAGACGTGTACTACGCATGCGTCAATCTCTTCGAGGTGAGTGTGAGGGCTGGTTCAGGTCCTGATTTGTCGCTCACTTTGCTTTCTTTTGGATTGATGCAGCATCTTGCGGTGGCCAGCTTCAAGGCTCAGCAAGCTTACACTCAGTCTTTCGAGGACAGAAGGCTCCCTGTCGGTCGATTGAGAACCCAGGAGCTGTTCGAAGATCTCAAGCTGCCAGACACCTTTGACCCGGCGCCTCTTGACAGGACGCATGCTTTCTACGGTCAGGTCAGTGTCGAAGACCTCGAGAAAGTGTTTGCCACAGGTGTTGGGTCACTTGTCCATGAGCACCGAGTCATGGCCATCGAGAGAGCAACCCAGTCCAGGATTGCCGCGGCCAAGATCAGCAAGGGCTCAAAGAAGAAAGAAACCAGCCCTCTTCCCCCGTCTTCCTTGCCTTCGAGATCGTCGTCTCCACCAGCACCCTTGAGCAGCCAAGGTCGCACGCCGACCGGACCTGGTTTGAGAAACGACGACGAAGATGAGTCTATCCAAAGCGCAGTGCCTTCCAGTCAGATCAATCTCGTGAAGCTACCGGACGTCCACAAATCGAAAGACTTGGATCCGATTGAAGATGTGAACGAGGCCGATAGGCCGGACCCAATTGAAGAGGACGAATGAGTTTTGATTAGCCTTTTTTTTTTTTTTGAGAGTACCGTATGATTTGTAATCAAAGTTGAACATTTGGTGTCGCTCTGTTCCGATCAACCAACCGCATTCCAAAGGACTTATATCCTCTTGAATCATGCTGCTTCCTCTCTACAGCCATGTCTTTGACCCCTCATTTGACTCTGGCTGACATCGAAGCCAGGTTTGTATGCAGCATCAATCCTTCTGCGTTTTCCTCAATGGACCCAGACCTCTGGATGCAAAAGGGGCTTTTGGTGCGCGTGATGGCGTTCAGACACAACACGGCAGAGTACGAATGGAAGCGAAAGACATCGGCCCCCAAAAACAAAGAATCTTCGGATCCCTCATCTGGCTGGGCTATCCCTCTCGCGACTTCAACTCTCCCTGTGCCTTCGTCAATGGAGAGCACATCCAAAGTGTATGCCTTGGAACCAGAGGAGAGGATACTGGTGATAGACGGGTACGCTAGACTGTGGGATAGGTCGGTGCTGGAGTTCAATGTGCTACATCCAGGTCAGTTTTGGATTGGACAGCGGAGTGGCTGGAGGAATTTGACATTCGACACAGCTGTGCTTAGGATGCCTCCTATATTTCTGAGGATTCTCTCTCACCGGCTTAATCGCGACCCACCTTCGAGGCCACCCGAATACATTGACGAGCTGAAGCTGGCTCTGGACATCTCGCAGATGGCATACAGTTTTAATGAGCAAGAGTCTCTCCAGCGCATTCTTTCTGGGGTTCTGACAAAGAGGCAGCTGGCAATTCACCACTCTTCTGAAAACACGGTTCTCCAGGAGGTGTTGAGGGTATGCAGCTGTCAACAGCTGGTTCACGCTCTTCACGACACACAGCTGCTGTCACCTCTCCATCCCGTCTGGTTTGGTTCAGGAGCACAGTCCATCGCTTTCTTTCACATCCTCGAACGCACTAGACTGTACAGAAATGCTTCGCAGATGGTTCGAGCGGCAGCTGCGTTGGACGAATATCTCGCAGAGACCCTCATGCGTCCCTGGAATGCCCACGATATCCTTCCACCCGGTGCCAACGTGGAAATGTTGGCGAAAGCAGATATCCAGACCCTCGAAAGGCTCTCAAACGTTCCGGGAAGCTTTTCGGGCATCTCGTTGGACCAGGTGAAGCAGGCTGTCTGTCGCATATCAGCCGAGTTTCGACTTCCTCTGTTTCTTCTCAACCCCTGGATGCTGTCGACTCAGAAGAAGCCGCCTGCTGGATTTCCTATGCATCATCATCTTGCAGCCTATCGGGAGGTTCTCCGAGTCGTCGTTCTTGTGGTTCAAGGCTCTCACAGCATGCACGCCATCACTCGCAAGACGGGAACGCCGGCAGCCATGGCTTTTCCCGCCAAAAAGAGCACTCACGCTTGGGGCGTGCTGAACGAGGACCACGAGGACGAGATCGTGAGCCTGCTAGACCACCAAAAGGTCGAGCGCTTGAGCCAGCTGTGGATTCTCAAAGTTTTAGCGCCCATCAAAGCTGAAGCATCGCTCTCCGATCTCAAAATTGATTCAACCCTCAACATCTTTGAGCACCGGAAAGCCAGGCTGCTCTTGGCGTCAAAAGCGCTCGATCTTTTTCGAGTGGACTTGGAGTGGAATCAGCTGCTCAGGACGGCAGGAATGTCGGTCGACCAGACATTTGCTTTTCTCGAATCTGGTGATCCTCCTCATCTTTTTCCACACATGGAGGCGGCCGTGGAAACAGACTCGCTGTCTCCAGCATCTGCGGCGCATCTCAAGTTGATTGTCTCAGATTTTATGGCACTTTCAGAAGCACAGCAGCAGAGAGCCAAGCTGGTCGTGCCACAAGAAGAAGTAGATGATAGGGCAGTGACCGAGGACGGATACACAGTACACTACTAGATAGCATTCCATGGGGCCTCTGTGCCTTGGAATCATCATTGTTCAAACTTCTCTACGCTCTCGATCAACATGTAGATCACGCCTTCTTGAGCTGGGATGTGTGTCGCTTCGTCGAAAAGCATGTTGTCCGTCCAGAGCCAGTTGTCTCCGTGAACGTAGGTGTCACCCTCATACTCAAACCAGGGCATCTGTGGCAGAGACGTCAGCCAGCGTGTTGATTTCTCTTCACTTTGCTTTCTGCTTACCTCCATATGCTCCACAGTATCTGCCCTCTCAAACACGCCTACGAATACACCTTGAGAGCCAAGCACATGCGGAAGGAGGGTCGGCGACTCTTCGATCGAAGGGGCTGTCTGCGTTTGAAACGGTTTCTCAGCTTGTGGAAGGGAGCATTTGGCTAGGACTATCCAGTTGGACTGCTCGTTCAGCTCGTTGCAGAGGTGGACGTCGTTCCAGTCCATCAGTGTGTGTGACGAGAAAGCCTTGTATGTTTTTCCTGAATATGTCAGAGCTCCGTACACGGACACAAAGCCTTCCATGTCTCCCAGAATGAGTTGTTCATGCTCAAAGACGGGCAGAGACTCCTGAATGAAGAAGACGACGTCCAGCATTGCGGTGGAATGAAACAAGAGATGGATCTACTGGCAACAGTTTCTATCTATGAGTCCTGCCAGATTCCAACGGAAATGGCTCTGGTCCAGCTTTTCCTCTGTTCCCGCCTCTCCCACATCCCTGTTCCACATCATTCTTCCCACTTCCAAAGACTCGAACCAGAACCTAGTTTTGTAGTGGCACTGTCCGTAGTCGTGTGTCCCTCCCTCGACACTGTACGTTCGCTGACGAAGAGTTTCTGGCCGGAGATGCCGAACGTCGGAAGTGGCCACAAGGCATGTGCGTGATAACTGTAGGCTTGGGTAAGGGCACCATATGGTATCCCTCGATATCGCGTTTGCAAGCATGGACAGTCCGGTCTGGAGCACCGTGAAGAATGGATTCGATGACTGAGATTCCACAAGGTGAATCTGTTTCGGATTCTGGCGCACAGCATGCTGGTACTAAGAGCAAGAGTGAGGATTATCTGAAACGTGAAAATGAAATGCATATCTACCAGCAGTCTGTCGACTTGGTGGGGTGCTGGCCCATAGACTCGGTACTGAGCTGTTGTCTCCTGTTCAGCTGGGTTGAGGGCTTGAGGCACGGAATGGTGGAACGATATCTGGTCTAGAACGGCGGCAAAATCATCGATTTTGGACTTGGGGGTCACAAAAACCAGGAGAGGAGCAATTTCGTTCATTGCATCGGGATCCATGATGGCGAGAGGAAAGGTGCCACTGATAAGAACAGAATGCGCTTTCATGGCGTCCAGGATGGGTCCAGCGGTACCAGGTCCCAGGATGTTCTCGAGGAGGGCTGTGATGCGGTGTTCGACCAGGTCCTGACATATCTTTCGGTAGTGGCGGCAGGTTTTCGAGAAAGCGACGAGATCTTTGAAGTTGCCACATGACAGGAACTGCTCTGCAATCTCCAGTGGAACGTGAGTGGTGTTATCAACCGCTGGTTCAGCTTGGCTTGCTGAAATGGGACCGTCCATTGAAGACCGTTCAGATTGAGGGCGAACGGGTTCGATCTCGACAAGTGTTGCGTTCTATTTATCCAGCAAATTTTTTGTATATAAGTGGCATGATGGCTTCGACCGTTGGTGGAACCTCTCTGCCATGGATCTATCCGACATCCAGACGCTCCAAAAAAGCCTTGAAATGTTTGACGGTGGGAGCTCGCCCGACCTGATCCAAGCTGTCTTCTATGGCGCACACAACAATTCCCCATGGGTCGTCTTTGTCCCTTTTGAGGATAATGATCAATCCTCAAATCTTGATGGCATCAACAACGGCATATGGACCTTCAACTCGAAGAGAATGGTGGACGAAGCAGACAAGTGCCGTGGCACTTTCAACCACCGAGACATCGGAATGTTTACGCTTTTTTTCACCGACCAAGCAGGCTCCCTCCCTGTCAACAGAGCCTTTCGTAACGCAACAGGGCTCACCATCAGGGGCCATCTTCTCGTTGTTCAGCACGGCGACGAGGGCGGATTTGCACCGCTCAGATCTGCCGACATCCCAAAATTTGACAACTTTGTCACCTTGTGAGATGTTTCCATCCCTCTCGTGCCATATGCTCATTACAAAACAGGGTCCTCAAGAGAAATCCGGCCAATTCCCATCTGCGTCTAGACACTTTGATTACGTAGCCACACCGTTGCAAAAATGTATATCTAGAGTAGAAATCCAGACGGACAATGCAGCATCTTGCTAACACCAATCGCAATGTCCCTTGTAAGTTCCGATCTGGCTTGTGTCGATGGCTCGAGACGCTGAAACATGATTTGGGCAGAGCGATGAGAACAACTTGGCTCATTTTCTCCACCGATACCGCCACCACTGTGGCTACTGCGCTGCTCAGGGTGAAGATCACGAACCGCATGAGATCACCAAATGCAGCAGGCTCTTCAACAAGCCCATCTTCTTTCAGTGGAAGAGAGGCCTCATATATCCACATGGCACAAGCCTCCGGGCGTGCTGGTTTTGCCACATCCCGACCACCACCAGCCTTCACCCTCAATTCAGTGTGGTAGGGATGTGTCCTCTCAAGGATGTGGTTGTCCCGATGATGTACGCAATACTCACCAACGACGTCCTCCGGGAGCGAGCCCAAGCAAGATTTCCGCAGATGCCATCTCTACCAAACGCCACAAACTGGCTCGTCCAAGATTCCGGCAACGGATTTTCAAACATGGTCATGGCATGCATGTGGTTCGGGGATAACTTTTCCTAGATCTACGTATATAAACCGTCTGTAGCTCCAGGTTATGACAAGTCCGTTGTTCTTCCCCTCATGTCTGCCAAAGACAAAGTTCCGCTCCGTACGTTTGTACATAGCTCGCCACCTTCGTCGTTGGGCGTCTTTCCACCAGAGATACATGGCCTGATCGGAGGCGGGCTCGATAAGCCAGAGCTTCGTCTGATGGCATCCCTCTCCAGCACCTTCTGCACTTTGTACGAGAGAGAGATGTACGACTGTTTTGGCGCCGATCTTATTGATCTCCTCCGTCTCTTGCCAGCCGGATGGGCCGTCGACAACCTCAACAGAAAAGACTGTCGTGCATGTGAGCGTGTCCATGAACATGAACGTCCTCCCTGTCTCCAAGTGAGTTTCGCACCGGAAACTGTTTTTTCTTGCCCTCATTTTCTTATTTCTGAAGCATCGTTCTATGCTGATGAGACGGCTTTTCTCGCCGCTCGACATCCATAGGATCAAGCTGTGGGCCAGCAAGGTCAAGAGAGTCACCATGCCGGTGTGTCTCAAGCGTATGCGGTGCCTCGAGTTTGCTTCGGAGCATCTCTACGCTCAGCTGGGATGTTTTATTACCAACGCGGAAGAGATATCTACTCACAGGTTCGAGCCTCGGGCCACACCTATCCTCGCCATTCTCTGCCTTGTTAGCTTGGCCAGCTGCACCAGACTCGAGCTTGATGCTCCTCATGAGCTCCTGTTGACTCTCAAGACCGGTCTACCTGCTTCGAGTTTGGTTCCATCCCGCACTCTCACCCATCTAACGATCCACTCGATGATGGATGCCGAGTATCTGCAGCTGTACAGCTGTCTCAACGAGCTTGTGTGCCTCACCCATCTCACCATCGACGGACGCCGCAGCAACGTCTTTCTCTACTCTCCCGATCAGCCCATGCTGAAACTCGACAATCTGGCCTATCTCACCGTTCAGGGTTCGTCCGACGTGGTGGCTGCCGTCCTCAGGATTTTCAAGTTCGCAGCGTGTCTCAAAAGTGTACGCCTCCGGGTCGTGGGTTTCTTCGATTCGCGAGCTATCAAAAGCTTCTTCTATCATGTTATCAGATATGCCGGTCGATCACTCACTCACTTTTCCATCGAAGACGACGTCCAGCCTTCGCAAAGGCCTTCTGCACAGGCTGTTTGGGCATGGTGGCAAAGGCATTCTGCTCCGGTGACAGATGCAGACTTGGAGAGGCTTTTCTGGGCGCCCAACATGGTCTCGTTCACAGTGTCGGGCGCTTTCCCAAGCGTGGTCACCGAGCGTCTCAAGCGCAAGCTCTATGACCACTGGGAAGGAAGAGTTCCACAGGAGGACATCAATGGACTGGGCGGGTTCGATCATATGTCGCGGTTGTGGTAGAAAGAAGAGCTACGTTGGTCGTTTCAAATATAGCCACAGTATTCCAAAATGTCACTTTTCCATTGGATTGATGTCCCGTTGAATGTGGTGCGCTATGAGAATCGTTGAAAGTGGCCAGAAGAAACACTTGTTTGGACTTTTTGTACTCAGGGTCTCCTCGTTCTGCTTTGGTCGTGTAGCAGTTCTGAAACATCACGAACTCGATGTTGGACAATCAACGGAGGCGCCTCTTCCAGTCAATATAGCGTCCTCTGAGAATTGTACGCAAAATATCAATGGATGAAGCGGTATACCCCAACTACGTAAGGCACCTCTGCCCAAAACAAAAATGTCCCTTAAAGCATACTTGACTTTTGATAGGTGATGAAAGTTGACCGAGCAAAGGCCGGCTGTCTCGTATAATCGCAGTTACTTTTTTTGGATGCAAGTGTCCGAATGACAGATGGATGGGTAGAAGTCTTGATAGAGATGTCGATAGAGAACCAAGCTTGCTTTAGAAGAGGTTTCGTTTACAAAAGTGGCCGACCGAGGGTTTTGGTGTAAGAATTTACAACGCGACTTGTCTTTCCCAAAATAACTCGAGCAGATGGCCTGGTGCCGTTGCAATCCAGAAGGTTTACCCTCCACTCAGCTGGGTCCCAAATCAGGAAAAAAGAAAAAAAGAAGTCGAAAAAGAGAGATATTACAAGAGAACTCCCAGTCGACGAGTTATCGGCTGTGCATGAAGAGTGTAGGGAGAACAAGACTGTCTATTTAATTTTCTTGGCGCTTCGCGCCTGAATCGAGTGATGCAGTAGTGAGGCGCAACATTTTGGCCAACCCCAAAGGACAGACAAAAGTCTTTCCTCGGAATCTTTCACAAAAGCATGAAAGCGAGGCTAGCTCTGCATGTAATCATGACGTGAAATCTATTGGGTGTCAGTTAAGCGACGCAGAAGCGGTGAAATTTACTAGCAGTACAGTATAAAATATTTCGAACACTCTAGATTAGTAGCCAATATTAAAACCGAGTGCCTATATTGAGAGAATATATTCTACTCACTGTCATTACCGTGAGTCTATTCTTTTTGACTTGAAATCTCTGTTAGAAACTTGCGAGTGCCTCATCAGTGCTTGCTTATCCGCCATGGCAGGTAACATTTTAGGTAATCAGGGAGAGTTACCCGCCATTCTCTAAGATACAGGCGTTTAGACATTTTTCCGTCAACTGAAATAACATATTTCAGTACGATATACTACGAATCATCTACCTGTAACTTCACAATCACAAAATCTGCCATAGCACAGCTTCAGTGTTGCCAAAAGAGTTGAATTAGCAGAGGCCGGAGTATGCCGGGCAGGTAGCAGCAGGTAACCGCCCAGCTGAGTGACCGGTAAACCATTCAGAAGGACGGAGATGCATTGAGGAGAAGACGGTGTTGTTTGCCATTCTTTTGGGATTTGGACTTGAGGTGTTTCTCAAGTTCCTGTTGCGCCGTCCACTTCTGGAGGCTTGCGCGTCTTATATAAACGCTCAGAGAAGATCTAAATGACGTGGATAACTATTTATTTTCATTTGCTGGCTCGCACAAAACTCTGGGTGTGGAAGATAAGAAGGAGACGACAGATTCCAAGGCATGTGTATGCCTTGGAATTGTCTCAATGTGTATGATGATTAAACGCATCGGCGCATGGAATTAGGTTATTACAAACGAAGATTGATAAGCTAGATTAAAATATGTGTTCTCTGAGGGCCGCCTCTGTGGCAAGACGAAGGAGATGCGGTTGTGATGAAATGAGCTGAGAGACCGCTTCGGAGAGGTCGAGAACAAGCTTGCGGAGAGGACTTGATGAATGTGCCAGCGAATGTTGCGACAGCGACTCGGTGGAGGCTTCTACGAGTTCCTTTCGTGGAGAGGCGGCATGGTTAAGCCCGAGAACCTGCTTATTGACAGCATTGCAGCAATCTCGGATTTGGGACACAAAAACGACTGCCGACGTTGAGGTGTGTTTGATGACGGATCTGAGGAACCAGTATTTCAGCCTGTGGACCTTGGCCTGCTTCACGGTGTCGCCTGTGATGAGCATAAAGATTCCGAGCGTCGAGAGTGCAAGCACATCGGTAGTGGTAGCGGCTGCGTTTCTTGTGCAAATTCCGATGGCCAGCCTTCTGTCTGTCCAATCCGGAAAGAAGTCGACTGAGTTGACTTCCACCTTCCGAGCACAATTGTCGAGAAGAGTTTTCTTGATGTGGAGAACCAGATTCAAGATCTCTCCGTCTCCGAGCCTGGCTTCTGGCGGCTGCTGGAGATCATTCCATGTGATTTCAACCTTGGTCTCGATCGCGTCCCACAAAATCAAGTTCACGAGGAGGCCCATGGAAGCCATCGCTCGCGATTTCTGTTTGCGAACAGAAGAACTGTCCCTGAATTCACTCAGGGGACGAGATATTGACTGGGTGAGTGTCGAGGATTGGATGAGGGTGTTGAAAGCCGTGGATAAGCTCATCATTATCTGCGGTGTAGCCAGGCCTGCGTTTTGGTTTTTGATCGCCTTCCTGGCATTCTGAATGTCGTGCAAGATCGAGGCCTCCGTCACATTGTGAAATAGATGTTCCGACGATACTGGAGAGGGTTTAGGGTTCCTATTCTCAGGTCCTCTCGCTGAGTCGGATACGGTGTTTGCAGCATCTGCATCATTCAGAGGCTCTGCGGGTTCTGCTGCTGCATTGTCATCCTTCTCTTCTTCGCCATCGCTGTCGGCCTCTGAGACCTCGGCCTGGTCCTCATACTCGCCCCCAGAATTGTCTGCAGTCTCGTATCTGCCTTCTCTCTCTCCCTCGTTGTCGTCGTCTTCAGACTCGATGTCTGCGTACGTGTCAGCTCGAAATAAAATTCGCGGTTTGGAAAGGCTCACCCGAGGCCCTAGCCTTTCGCTTCTTTGTTGATTTTGGCTCTCTCGGTTTTGGTTTCTTTCCTGCGATTTTGTCCGCGGTGCCTAAGCAAGAGTTCAGTGGTCAACGTTGAAGCAAAATGGCGCTCAAAGAACTCGCTTCGTATTGCCACTCCCACTCTACCAGCAAACCCTCTGTTCTCATCGAGAGCAGCAACGGCGATTGGAATGGAACGAGCTCGCCGCTGCATTTGATCCCAACATTTGTCAACGGCTCTCTTCATCGCCACCTTTCCGTACGGCGACTTTTGAGCTTCTGGATCTGTGCTGTCCGTGTTGTAGAGAAGCTTGAACTCGACCGGGTACTTCTTGGAATACTCTTCCATTGTCTCGCATTTGGCTGCCTTGAGCATCGGTCGATAGTCCGTTCCCGTCTTGACATCGTCGCCAACAGATCCTGGTCCCCGAAGCCACGGCTCTGCTGATTGCCTGACGCCATCGATCACGACCGAAAAGCAGGTAGCAAACTTTTCGGCATCGAATCGTGGAAGAAATCGTACCGGCATCTGGCCAACCAGTTCACCCGCAAAGAGCTGAAGGCCCTGAGCGATGTTCCGTATGTACCCTTCGTCCGAGAGTATGGACACCCCATCAGAGGTGTATGTGGCTTGCAGACTTTTTGCGCGAGGAGCGAAAATGTCTCTCCTGTCAAGAAGTGCGTTGAGCAGTAGAGACATGAAAATAAACCGATCCCAGACGGGGTACATACGAGAGTGGACTCCTGCTACCGTACCCTACACTCAGCAGCTGCTTGTTGGGCAAGGAGGCAAAGGCAACCGTGTCCTCGCCTTTGATGACAGTGTCCGGTGAGTATCCGACCAGAACAGCCCTCACGAAAACATTCTCATCTCGGCTGCTTTTGCTTCGCGTGTACGTTGGAGAGGAAGAGCAGTGATATCGCAGACCTGAAAAGTAGATGGACGAGTGGGACTCAAGCTCCCATGCTATGCCTAGTTCTGGGAGATAGATGTGCATTTTCTCGACGGTGTTGTCTGGAGGACTGAAGCTTGTGAGACAGGTTGGGCTAGATATTGACTCTCCCGTATCGGCATGGCATTTTCCTTTTCGTTTGAGCCTCCGAACGCCCTCTATGAACCAAAAAATCAGCATGGACGGTCGAGGCAAGGATTGTAAGCGCTCACTCGAACCCTTTCTTCCTTTCGTAGGACGCTCTGCACGAGTGAGGTTCAACTGGAATGCAGGATGTGCGACATTTGAATCGCATCCAACGCGTGGCATATTGCTGATTTCAGCGTTGGTCGTCATCATTTCCAGCGTCTCTCGAGGTCCTTTTTCGTATCCTTTCATAGCCACACGTGCACCCACCTGCAGCAGAAAAAGAAAAAGAAAACAGAAACGAGACATAAGCAACTCGAAAAGGCGACCGCAAAAAAACAGGAACTTACGCTCAGTATCCGCTTTCGGAGCTTCAGAAACTTGTCCTCGTTTGGAAACTGATCCATGACCTTGCTGTGCTTTGAGGGAGCTGACATCTGCCTAGCTTGCTGGAACATCACTCCGAGTGAAAAGCACCCAGTGGTGCCAGCGAGCGGTTGGTTTCTCTCGCCACTCTCGAAGAAGGTGTTGTACTGCTCGAGCGTGGCCTTATCGCCCACAATTTCCTCGTACGTCTCATCCATTTCCTCGTTCAACTCTCCAAGCTCATTTCTGCGTCACAACAGAGTCAGTGCGGCGCAAGGAACAGTCCATTCTGGAGACCAACTCACGCGGAAAGTCCCCACGTCACCACCTCGTCGTCTTCCTCTTCGCAAGAGCCGTCTATGTTTCTCATCAGCACCCAGTCATCGCTACTGGGTGAGAGGTACAGATAACCTAGAGAAAACCAACACCGTCAGGCAAAGCGGACTGAAGCAAACATGAATCAAACCTTGCTTTGCGCCTTCCTGCGCAGATTCAGGTGCTGTCTGAGCAGAGGCATGGAGCACCGAAGCTTTCATCAACTCGACGCTCCAGCTGGACAATGCTAGAAATATTCTCCCTGTCGCGTTAGGAATTTTCGAATGTTTTGGGATGCGATACAGTTTGGGCAGCGGTTTTCCCTCCCGGTTGGGAAGGTCGTGTAGGCTGGCGCAGTCAGGAAGGTTTGGGTCGGGAGCTTCCGAGTCCGAACGCGCGGAAAGTGGAGGAGTTGGCGTTGGAGAAAGCACAGGCATAGTTGAAGAGGGACGAGCAGTCGAAAATAAATAACTGAATAGGGCAATCATCAAGACCCTGAGGTGGATAAGCCTGTCGATCGTTTTCCACCTAGCTCAGGCAATTCCGCGGCATATTTGTCCGTTGGAATCTGGATTTGCTGGCATCGATGCGAACAGAGGAGTCATTGGTCCAGCTTCGATAGAGAAGAAAGAAGATCGTTCCGAAGCCTCATTTGCCAATGCGGAATGCAAGAACGAGGTTGGATGATTGGGCGTCAATCCAACCAATCACGTGTAACTAATACCCGGACCGAAATATCCCGAACCACCCGACGTACGCAGGTCTGCTCGTGCTTGTCGGTCCCAAAAGCCAAAGGCGCTCAAGCTATTGACACAGATCCCAGAATTTGATTACAATAAACTCACGTATTGCCTGGTAACTACCTTGACGGCAGCGGTGTCCATCATCTCTCTCATCGGTCTTCAACTCAACAATATTTTCCTCAGCGGTTAAGTTTCCAGGCCTCAAATGCGACACTTGTCATTGTTGAGTAGAGATTCACGCTTGCGTCCCTGTCTTCCACCCAAGATAAAATGTGTCTGACTGGGTTTTTCTGAGCTCGGCCTGCGCTCGTTTTGGTATACCCTTACAGACGGCAACTTGACTCGGAACTCATTCGTCATAATTCAACCTCCCAATGCAGTACGCTTGAGCTATCAACTGGTAATCTTTATCTTCACATCACGCTCCTCTTCGGGATCACTGGGCTCAGAATCATATCGATCGTAGTCTTCCTCCATTCTTCCGATGGTCGCGCCAACAAACCCTTGTAATGCTTGTTGCCACCGATGCATTTCCCACTCGGCATCTTCATCCTTCAGAAACACCCATCGCTCATCTGAATGACACAGATAGACCCGCGCCATGTTAAGCATCCCATTGGTCCAGCGCGCTACCCATTCAAGTTGGCGGTGCTCATCGACATCTGTGAGAGAGAAAGGTGTTGTTATCTGGACAACCTCGAGACTGCGAAATTGTCGTATGCACGCTTTCCATGCGCCTTCTGATTCCCAAGGCGAGCGTCGAGTAGGAAGCTGAAAGAATTCGGGTAAGACAATCGGATTCTGCAAAGAGAAAGCAGGAATCACCTGGAACAGAGACGGTCGATACTTTAGCCGTAGCTTCCGCAGAGCGGGCAGTGAGAGTGGCCAGCATTGCATGCTCTTGAAAATGGCATTGGAGCATTCTGTCCCAAGGTCAAATGTGACGTTGAGTTCCGAGATAGTTGGCAGCATCTTGAAGAGACATCGGAGCTGTGTTTTGAGTGAGGAATCTAGCGGGATACCGGTTTCAACAAGAGTGATGTTGGCAAAAGAGCATGGAAAGTATCGATTAAAGTTGACGACGTCCGCAAAGAGCTCCCTTAGACTGCTGCCAGAGCGGATGTGGACGATAGATGGCAAGCGGGCAAGATTTCTCCGAAGGCGTGGCGATACAAGAAATGTGTTTTTACGGACGTTGACATCCTCATCGGCTACAAGATAAGAGAGGATCTCTAGAACAAGATCATATGGCACTGGGGCATATTCAGATATGGTCTTCATTGTACGAGAAGCCACCTACCGGGCTTAGGAAATGAAGGCATGTCGTAGAACAAAAGCAAGAGAGCATTTTGAATGCGTCACACAGCTGCGTATTGTGACAACTCTTTCAATTCAAACACCTCGAAATGATTTTAGATACAGCAGAGAAAGTATATAATGGGCTACGGGCATGGTCGACGTTGAAAACGAGCGAGTGTAGAAAAGACCACCGCACCTATCTTGAAGGTAACAAACGCGTGTCGCACGAAAAATGCACGCACTCGCCTTATCGCAGCGGACGTTGACGAAAACCCATTCTTCAGGATAAACGCAGAGTCTGTCGTGGCCTAGAGAACGAGAAGATATGCTGCTTACCAGACAAGCCCAACAACACAATGGCCGTATGAAATGGTCGGCCCTCAGGTGCACACATGAGAGAAGTTGCGACCTCGAATTCCACGGTACAGATGTGCCGTGGACTGACGGCATGTAAACCAACAAAATTGAATTAACGAAGCAGATGAGAGCGAGAGTCAGTACAGCACTTGGAAACGAGGCTTACGTTGGACAAACGAGGAGGTTCAAGGATCGAGTTGCTGGCTATTAAGATTGTCGAAGGTGTTGGGTCGGCGTTTATAGAGATTGCTCAAAAGCCATCGGCTTAACTCCCTGAACTGAAGCGTTTGAACGTCGTCACTCAAAGGGAAACAAAAGGCCCAGCTTTTTTTTTCAAGACATATCGGTTCTTCAAGTGTGTGGCTGAACAAAAGTGGGCGCTGGTAGAGTACGCGTCCAGCCGCGCTCGATCCTTTGTGACCAACGGATAGTTAGGCCTAAACGAGAACGAGAGTCAGCGTTTTGAAATGAAAGAGAACTGCTTCTTGGATTTAGTTATGCGACAAACACTTAGATTGTTTGTCGAGTTTTGCTGACAGCAGCGGCTAATAAATCCGGGGGGTTCATCGAGCCCTTTTGAGTCTCGGTTGCTCAATTTTGGACTATGCCCAATCTTCAAAAAGGTACACGTCTAGGCGTAAACAAATGCATGGCGAATGAATAAAGCGACCTACCGACAAACTAAGGCTTGCCGTCTTGGGCAGATCGAAAATAAGAAGAGGTGGAAAATCGGTCGATTGTTTTCCACCTAGCCCCTGAGGCTTCTTTGATTCCGCAGACGCTATATCCGTTGGAATCGTTCTTTTACCAGCGTTTATTTTGAAAACCAACGTTTTTGAGATTAGTACAGATAGAGAAGAGAAGCAGAAGCGTTGCAAGCCTCTTTACCGATCTAATCTTCAGCAATCTGTTCACGTGGCATATTGATTCGGTCCTTGCGTTTGTCTGCCTCGCCTTTTCGTTGCTTGTCTCTTCCGGTCTTCTACAATGGTTCTCGGTACTTGCGTGAACTGCGGCTCAACTCGGGAAATCAAACTCTGCTCTGACTGTGGCCAGGCTGCCTATTGTGTGAGTCATCTCGTGCTGGCACTTCGCTGTAGTTAACGTTTGGTTTTCAGCAAGACAGCTGTCGGATAGAGCATTGGGAGTCCCAGCACCGTAATGATTGTGAAAAGCAGGAAGGGAATGCGCTGGAGATGCGATTATCTGTTTCTCGCTTTCTGGCAAGTTCGCGACAGGTGGTGCGTAGCTATGGCTCTTTTTTGCTCAAATCCGACTCATCAGACCCCAAGCTTGCAGAAATCTTCGTCACGATGTATCGTCGTCTTCCGGAGGACGCCAAGCCCTCTTTCAACTGCGGCTACGTCTGTATCAGCTTTGATCCCGAGCTACCTTCACCAACACGCAAGCTCACGCTCGGAAAGATTGTTCTTTCTCACACCGCCCACTTTGAATCCAACTCCACGGTTGACTCTCGTGCTCCAGTCTCGTCCTTCACAGGCCCTAACGCGGTACTTCTCCTGTTCGTTCAAGTAATGCCAATCGGTGCTGCCAGCCACCTCGATGCAGTTCATTTTGTGGAGAGCCTGGCTGGCATCGCAACATTAATCCCTCGGCCCATGATCGCGCTTCAGCCAATACTCCTGTCAATGATCAACGTCTCCAAGTCCGAATGAGTCCATGGTTTTCTAGACGAGAATGCGGATCGTATGTTTCGGTAGTCGTTTGGTTTTCTCCGTGCTTTGTTTTGTGCACATTTACTTTCTTTCTTTTCAATTCAATATATCCTTTGTTTTTCCCACTTTTTACTGGTCTGAGAGTGAGAATGGCGCTCTATTGAAAATGAAGAATCGCTGATAGCTGATATAAATGGGATAGCGAAGCTATCAACCCAATTCCTCGCTGTCCTCCGACCCTTCGTCTTCGCTGTGCGATTCAAATTCTGCGTTGTAGGGCTCTGAATCTGACGAGTGCACGCTGTCCTCTGAATCAAAGTAGTCCTCGTCTTCAATGTATGTGCTCCTGCTTTTCGGATCCAGCCCCTCTCCGGCTGTACGCCAACGCCGAATTCTCCAGTCCCCATCGTCCTTCTTCAAGTACACGTTCCGGGTCGATGTGTTCCAGCTGTACTGTTTCAGATCATTAGTCGAATGGCACAGATAGACTCGCCGAAGGTTCGGAAGTCTATCGGCCCAGCGGACAACCCATTCTAGTTGCAACAGTTTCTGATGGGATGTCACCATGAGAGGCGTCACTATCTGGACAACCTCGAGTGTCTTGAATCTGACAATACACTTTCGCCATCCCATGTCTGGCTGCCAAGGAGAATGTTTATCCGGAAGCTGTGAAAAACCCAGAGTCAAATCAGATTAGAAGTTATTCGGCAGCACAAAGGGTACGAACGCTATCCAGCGATGGTCGAAATTTTATCCTCAACTTCGACAACCCAGGCAGAGCCGAAGGCCAGGTTTGCATAGTCATGAATACCGACTTTGAACAGTCCGTTTTGGCATCAAACGTAACGTTGAGCTCCACGATGGTCGGCAGCATCTTGAAAAGATCTCGAAGCATTGTTTTGAGACCATCGTCCTGCGGGATGCCTGTCTGTATGAGTACGATGTGGGCAAACGAGCACCCAGGAAATAAGTCAATAAAGTTTCTTGCGTCGGTGTACAGCCGTTGAAGAGTGCTACCGGAGTCAATGTGTACGCTTGTGGGTGAGCGTTGTAGGTGTCGACGGAGAGACGGAGCTGCTAGAAAGGCGCTGTGTTGGATCGTGATATCGTCGTCGTCCACCAGATAGGAAAGGATCTCGAGCAAGATATCGTGGGACACTGGCAAAAGAATAAAACAAAAGCTGAGACAGTTGACCTATGAAATTCAAAGACAGACATACCGCTATTGGTGGTGGGAGCCATGAAGACCGACACGCTGCAACTTCCCGAGAATGGGAGACCAACGTATTTGTCACAGAGGCACACGCTGTGACGCACGCGTCAAGAGAAATTGAAAGCAAATATTTGCCACACTGCGTATCGTCGGTTGGACTCATGCGAGATGCTGTGGGCAAGACTGTCGATTGTGGATAAGAATCTCAGTAATCGGCAGTACTTGAAATCTTACACCAGTTTGAGCATCATCGCTATAGTCTCAGATCCTAACCTTGGTGGTCATCCAAGCCTCGGTGTTCCCTATGCTGAGATGCAAATTCTCATTATCGGCCAGCATGGAAGAAACATTATTCGCACAGGTTAAAAAACGACAAGCGTAATCATTGAGACACACGAGAAGTGAAAAAGTCGGAGAAACACTCGAAAGGAAGACAGACGTGAATGAGTTTCTCTCTACTGGACGTCCAGGTCAATGCTGTATGCGCCTGGATTCGGCAGAGACATACTGTGCTGATCCTCTGAGATGTTGAATAGTGTGAATGTAGCGGTGGCCAATTATCGAGCCAGTCTTTCGATCGCCGAATGACAGCCCCCTCTCGCCATGTCGCACTTGAAGCTTCAATCTCGGTCTGATTTGCCATCCATCAGCCAACAGAACAAGAACAGCAACTTTTTGACTCAACTGGATGCGCACAACCCTAAAGGACGAATGCTATCCTCCATATCTGAAGTTGCCGGTGTGTTATCTGGTGCGGGAAGAGTCAAGTGTATGTAACGATGGACAACAGTATCGCTCACTACAAGTCCCACTAGCCATGGTGAACGTCGAGAGTGGACAAGAGGGAAAATGGGGCTTATCTACGCACCTCCACACAAAATTACTCTCCTGCTTTTCGGGTTACTCCGATTGACATGTGATCTAAAAACTGGAAGCGTTCTCCAAAGCCTTTGCCGTTGCACTCGAATCAACTCATTCCAAGGGACACAGGTACAACGGAACCCACTTTTCTCATTGCACTGCTGCTTCATTTGTGTTCTTGACCAACTATCTTCCACGCCTCTCAAGGCAGAGTAGTCTAATGGAATGATGCCGAAGCAGGTGAGTCTGGGCTATATAAATCAACAAACGGGCTGAAACCTGTCTTTGCTTTCAGTTTCATCCCTGATGGATGTGAGGCGAGTTTATGCTGATCCACGTCTACCGTTTCAGAAGGCTCCGGATCCCTTCCTTGCAACTCCAAAACGGCGCAGCCAAACACTTTGTTCTCTTACGCTTTTGTTCATTGCGAGAGCGCAGTTGAGCCCCGAATGACCCTACAACTCCAAGATTTGGTGGGTGACAGGTGAGGACCTTGATGGGGGTGGATAACGATTCACAGATTAGCCACCTCCTGGCTGTTCGTGATTTTTTTTCCATGGATCTATGACGGTGAGCATCTCACCAGGTGCGTTTCAATCTCTCTGTTCATTTGCAGAAACGCTAATGCATTTGGTCGGGCCATGTCTCGTTGAGGATTCTACGACACACATGTCGATCGGCATAACACAATTCAACACCATTTCATGAGAATCTCCTACCGCTCCTCCTCAACTTGACTCGGATCAATTGGGGGGATTGTTCCTACTGCCAGCATGTAAGCTGCGTGAGTTATGACTTCATATTCTGTTGAAGTCGCTCGCTCGAGACAGAAACAAATCATAGTGGCCATTGTAGATCCATGGGAGAAAGATGTAACTGATTTTGTGCTTCCCGAGTTTTGTGCGTACAGTCTCCGAAACCCGCTATACCTAGAGTACGCATGAATCTATTTTGCTTCATGCCATATATGCCAAAGACTTGACCGCTCGATATTATAAACATTGCGCAATAGCTTGCAATTCTCGACCACCATTGGCTATGGACCAAATCTCAGATAAGAACCTGCTTGAAATTGCCCTGTATCTTGCAGACATGATTCAACTTTGAAGTGCGCTCAACGCCTTCAGAACACTCTCGTCAAGACACCGACTGGTTGGCACGCGTACAATGGTACCTGCCGTTGATAGCCATGTTTGGAGACGTCTTGTGGCGAAAACAGCACTGACCCAACACTCACAACTGCACGGGTTGCTGGTGGCTTGAGGTGCGTCGTTATATGTTGACAATCTTTTTAAAAACTTATGCTTGTATTGTATGGGTACCAGAACGTCCAGGCCTGCCTCGATCCTAATTTGCATGATTTTCCAGACGAGCTCAAGAAAAATCTGACCCAGATGGCAACAAAAGTTGTGTCTCTCAAACTCTTCCGCACAGAATGTGCAAGCAAGTCTCCGCCATGTTTCTTGCACTTGTCTGCTTGAAGCAGCTTGGCATTGTCCCAAAAGCAAAACGTCTGGTCATTGGACCCTGGCGCTACGATGCCACCATATTCAACCTCCTTGATCTCAGCCACGTTACAGAGCTGGAGATAACTCGGGACACCAGTTGACCCACCCAGCACGCAGCAGATATTGTGGCTGTCACCCATGCCTCAATCATCAAACTCAAAATCGAGATCTCACAGGAGTACCAAGGACCCCTATGGTCCATTTTGCACACATTTGCCAACCTCAGAGAGCTCGTTATATGGTCTCTATCTCAGTCGTTTGGGGGATCTGTGGAACCAGCTGTCCACCCTCGAGCATCACAAACAACTTGCAATCAGCGCTCCGTGGGTGGAACAAAAGCGAGTTTACACTTTGTCAGACATACCGCCGGCCAAACCTCTCTCTTCCATTGTTTTTCTTCAGTTCAGGGATTCTCTTCTGGTTCTGGTTCTCCTCTTCAAACACTTGGTCAAATTTTGTCACCTTGAAACGCTCGAGGTTGAGCTTTTTATTCCAGTCTCCGCAAACTAACTTTTTGCTCCACTGTGGTGTCAAATAGCCTATCTCCGAAAGCTCGGAGTTGTGACCTTGTTTGCCGACTCGAAGACACAACAGTAACTGACGTGGCCAATGGGAGAACCCTAGCGTGCTTGATGCAAGCTGCTTTCCAAATATTGTTCCAGTGTACGGCTTTGGTCGGGGTCGACAATATTGGGAAACCAGGATGATTATTTTAATTGTTGACCTTTGCATACCTCATCATATTTGATAAAGAATTCTTGATTCACCTGCCACAGTTTGATTCCGGGGAACATAGGTGCCTCAGAATCTGTTGATGTCCCCCGTTTCTTCAGATCTGGACTCTGCTTCCAATTGCGCACATGTTGGCATAGGACACGTGAAAATCTCATCCAGTTTGCATGCCACAGCCAAAACGAATACGAAGAAGGTGAACATTTGAATGATCCGGTCTGAGTGTAATGATATCTGAAAATGAGCGGGAATGGACGATGCGAGTACGAGTATCAGTCCCTGATGTCCCTTTGTGCGAGTGGACATTTATGACAAATGTGGTCTATCATTTTCCTGATGCACATTACATGATGCTTCTTGTTCATTTCTGATTCTTCAGCTCGTCCTTGAGGATCTGAAGGGTTGGCGACCAACCTTGAAAGACTGAGTGGCCGCTTGTTGGCCCAAACAGAACTGAGGATTAGAAAGAATCTTGCTTTAGGCTGCTCTACTTCAGTGAAAAGTGTTAGTTGAATGTCTGCTTTAAACTTGTGAGATGATGTGATCTGTCGCAGAGGTCGGCTCAAATAACCGACCGTCTAATAGAGCGGAGTACTGGGAGTAGCAAGCAAGCAGAGTGTTATCTGGGATGTGAGAGAACTTATAAACGAGTGC